>JASANE010017811.1:0-83439 GCA_030248225.1 Trileptium ribeirensis
ACAACTTTTCGGAACAATAATTTTTGTGGGACCTCTCCAACGATCGCTGCGAGCCTGAGTATATATGACGGTACGGTGAATTTTTTGTGGAAACCAATTTTCCAAATTTTGCCATGTTATTAAATATGAACGTGTTTTTGAATTTAAGCGAGTGTTTGTGAATTGAAGCGGCTATTTTACGTCATAAATATGCCAAATACGGCTGTGTTATCGAGAGTCCGACTGGACCGATATCATATTTACCGTTTTTAATGTGTTTTGGGGTTTTACAGTTCGACCAACTAGATTTCCAGAATTGCGTAGTCGGTCTTCATCTCTTAGGGTTATGTATCCGGTGTAGGCCATCTAATTCATGGTCTATATTATATTTTCGGGTGGCTTAATACGACAATTTTGGTATCTACAATCCGCCACGAGTAGTTCATGTCTTTTCCAGGGATTTTAAATGTGTTTAGGTCAATGAAACGATCTTCAGAATATAGTCTGTTTTCGGTTGTTTGGTTATGCATTGCATGCTAGGCATCAAGAATTGTCCATATATATACTTTAGTACACTAAATACCATCGAAATCTATAACTTTTCAGAAGACGAAACAAAAAAATTGATTTCTACAACAAGATCACCGTACCCTATTCAGGCTCGCATGGGAGAAGAACCACAAAAGTATTCTTCTGAAAAGTTGTAGATCTCGATGATTGTATCTAGTATTCTAAAACATATATATGTACCATGTTTTATGCCTAGCACGCAATGAATAACACAAGAATAGAAGACAGGCTATATTCTGGAAATCGTGTTCATCGGCCCTAGACCCATTGAAACCCTCTGGAAAAAGGCATTCACCATATGGGGCGGATTGTAGACAATCAAATTGTCGTATTCAGCCTACGGAAAAATATAATATACAGCATGCCTGATCGCCTGCACGCGATACATAACCTAACAAATGAAGACAGTCTACACAATTCTGGAAATAAAGTTTGACGAAATTTGAAAAATTTATTTCAAGACAAAGATCACCGTATCATATTCAGGCTCGCAGAGGCAATGAGAGAGGTACAACAAAAAAGTGTTGGTCTGAAAAGTTGTAGATCGCGATGATTGTAATCAGCGTACTAAAACGTATTTGTGGACCATGCTTGATGCCTAGCAATCAATGCATAATCCAACAATCGAAGACCGACTATATTCTGGAAATCGTGTTCATCGACCCTAAGCCAATTTGAAAAGTAGTAGATATTGATGATTGTATTCAGTGTACTAATACATATATGTAGACCATGCTTGATGCGTAGCAACCAATGCGTAACCCAAAAATCGAACACAGACTATATTCTGGTAATCGTGTTCAGCGATCCTAAACCGCTGAAAAATGCGTGAACTATTCGCGGTAAATTGCAGATAACCAAATTGTCGTATTCAGCGTAACGAAAAATTGATGGCCTGCACGCGATACATAACCTAACAAATGAAGACAGTCTACACAGTTCTGGAAATAAAGTTTGACGAAATTTGAAAAATTTATTTCAAGAAAAATATCACTGCATCATATTCAGACTCGCAGGGGCCCTAAAAGATGTCCCACAAAAAGTATTCTTCTGAAAAGTTGTAGATCTCGATGATTGTATTCAGTGTTCTAAAACATATATATGTACCATGCTTTATGCCTAGCACGCGATGAATAACCCAACAACCGAAAAGAGGCTATATTTTAAAATAATGTTCATCGACCCTAAACACATTTAAAACCCCTGGAAAACGTACGAACTATTGGTGGCGGATTGTAGATAATCAGACTTTCCTAATCAGCTTACCTAAAAACACAATATACGCCACGTTTGACGACCAGCACGCGATACATAGCCTAACAATTGAAGACAACCTACACAATTCTGGTATTCAAGTTCGTCGATTGTAAAACCCGTGAAACTTTTTATTAAAATCTAAGTTAAAAGTTAGTTATTTTAAAGTAACATTTTCAGCTTAAAATAAGAGCCTTACAGCTGTCATCGAGTCCATTTGGCGATTGCTCGATGTTACAATATAAAATGCAAAACCGAGATTACAAGCTCCCTGGGAAGAGCCAACCCCTAGGCCTATATATTGGTAATAAGATGGATTCATCGTTAAGGAAAACTGGTTAAACAGAGGATCTAGGAATAAGGAAAATGCTGGAAAACAGCTAAAGTACGAAGTACTAAACGACACAATACTTGGAAACGCTGAAGTACGAAAATGGGGAAATGTGGGGGAATGCTGAAGCACGAAACAGTCGAGAAAACATAGTATTGAGAAATAGAAAATGTTGAAAAAGAGGAAAGTTCGTAAAATGGGAAACGTGAACCTTGGAATGCAAGAAAGTCAAGATCCGGACATACTCGTTTCCCCAGTTTCCGATTTTCAGAAATTCTCATTTTCGCGATTTTTTGTTTTGCTAATTTTCCCCTTTCCCAATTTCCCGTATCCCCTTTCTCCAGATTTGCAATTTCATTTCCCAATTTTTCATCCCCCCCCCCGGGAGAAAAAAAAAAAAAAACACAATATGTACTAGGACCAGTTCTGGCCCTAAGGGATCCCAGCTGCACCACTATTCTACCTAGCGTGTGGTGCCCGGACAACCCCGGCTTCCACGACTCCCCGGTGATCTATGCGATGACCTAAGGGAACCGCTTAGCTTAGCAGGCTGCCGGCGGGTTAACCAGGGTGTTCGGCCTGGCCCCTGTAGTGGCCCACGTATCTAGTGGTACGAAGGTCCCCCGAGGGAGAGTCAACCCTTAGGCCTGCTCACAGGTAATAAGGCTGACTCGCCTTTCCCTCATGATTCACTTGATCCCCTAAGCGGGGTTCTCTGGTCCTAGTGTAACCTTGGCGAGGTTCCCCGTCGGTGTGCCCCTACGAATTATTGTCCCGTTCTCATCCTAAAGTAAAACACGACTGGCCCTATAATTTAAATGGTGACAAAATTTAGTTACTTATTTTAACGTTGGGGCACTGAGGCGGAGGCCCCAGTGCCCTGATTGTCGAGAATCGAATCACTAGCGCTATATACTGGACAGTGAGCAATGCGGAGCGAAAATTGGCTGGGGGTTGTTCGCGGTAGGGTGCTCCTGAAAATTCAAGCGGATGCGGATACAGCGCGGAGTGCCGAGGGGTTGGCGCCTCGGGCCTTGACGCGGGGAAGCGGAGAATGGGGATTAACAGATTTCGGGTCAGCAAGCACAGGGTCATGTATAACTAGCTCGCGGTAACGTAAATTTCGCTTCGGTTCTAAAGTCGTTAAATCTTTAAAAGGGATTGCTTAAGTTACTTGTGAAAAAAATCCTACCGAGATCAGAAATTTAATCAAGCGTCCCGAACTGCTTCAAAAATGACACACGGTTCAATCGATTTACTATTGATCCCTTTTTGTATTAGGCACACTATATGACATTGCCCAACCGGGGCATACAACACTCAATTATAATATTCATAATATAACGTGAAATTTTCGGGTGCCCTACAAGACACCCTGGAACACATTTCGCGCCATCTTTGAACATGACACCCTAAAATTTTAATCGAACTAGGCCAGACGAAATGCTTCTGAAACCGATGAATTCCTTGACAATTTTCCGATAATGATCTTCTGTCCACTTAACGTTTGGTTACCTATTATCCCCAGATGGTTTAGTACATTTCGTGTTTCGAATTTCAAGACAAACGAGAGCAAGGGTCCAAAATTTTACACCCTTTCAACAGCGACTGGAGTGGCTCGCGAACGGCATAACTAATCCGAAGCTCGCTCCCGGAGAGCTCCGGGAGTGGGCAGCGACCTGAGCTTTCCCCGTAGTTGCACGGTTAGAAAACACACGTTCCACCCAGGCTTGTGCTAATACCTCCGTCCGCCGCCAGCTCCAGTCCCTGTTTCGTTTCTACTCAACTAGCGAGCCTCTTAAAATTTGTCGCTCAGGTCCGCAGTCGTTTGCATCGTACTCTAATAAAAGACAGAAGAACCAGCGAACGAATGGGGATTCGACGCTGCTGCGCGATTTCAGATTGGGGACAACACGGGTCCCCCGCGGATGCAAACGGCCACGTCCCAAGACGTTCTTGTTACCGCCTATAGATTTCATCTGGAAGCTCAGCAGAATAACGCCGCGACGATGATCGCGACCGCCTCGAGACTCTTAGAAATCTGGTAAGAATTTTATTCGCTCCCGATTGTTTAAAAGTAAACTTGCTCTCGATCACTGCCCTAAAATTTTGATCACTCCTCGGACCTGTGAACGAAAAGGCGTCCGAGGAGCGGGGAACCAGTCGAAGCGCGGGCGGGCGTAAATTTATGTGATTTTCGTGAATTTTTCAATTTTGTCGGGGTCCGGCCGTTACGGGCGCTCGGAGAATCCTTCCGACACTCCAGCGTCCGCAACGACAGCCCTTGCGTGAATGCAAGAAAACCGAAACCAGTGCAGCCCTCCACCATGGGGGCATGGCGAAAGACTACCCCGGCCCGCTCAAAAACACAAAGAAGAAACGTAAAGCCAAAACATTGCTGCGTGGCGACAACCGCCAAATTCTAAAGGCAAAACTCCGACTGGCTCCGATCGGGGAATCGGGCAGTCTCTTTTATACCCCGTTTTGTCCCTAGCGGCTTTCTGGCTACCTCCCAAAGTTTTAAATTTGAAATCTTCGAAAGACTTAAACCATACACTGAAGGCACACTAGCTACATAAAATGTACACACATAAAGCAAAACTGAAAGCAACGATAGGCCCAAAATCGATATATGGCTAATAATACGGCGCTTTAACGCTCGGCGACACAGCTAAACTTAGCCCCTAGCTCTTCACAAAATCTTTTGAACGTAGCCGCCAGACTCCATATATATACACGTACATAATAACAAGATATTTCCACAGCTGCACGAAGACCAACAGACCAGCATCAACCCTGATGATATGCTAGAGTGGGCGCTCATCCTAACAACCTGGCTGCCAGAGAATAACATAACCTTGGCCGAAGGGTGCCAAAAAATATCGTAAACAACTAAACCTCGCGCTGGTCGGCGCGAGGTTTTCGACGATGGCCATATATATAAGCGCCTTAGGCGCTGAAAACAATTAAAATTTTTGTTTTTTTGATTATATTTCAGGAACGGAAAGGAGCAGGCGGCCGGGGGCGGGATCATATCCATGCCCTGGCAGGTCGCCTGCTTATGAGACCCCTAATATTTACGTACTCCCCTTAGGAGGCCCGTTAGAGGCCCATTTCTGTGTAAAAATTAGAAAAGTTTTGGGTGCCAGGTGAGTTATGGGGATCCTATGAAGGTCCGCTGGGGGCGGGTGGCCCCGGTTTTCAGTGAAAGAGTTAGTATAAGGTCCAGTTGATGTATAGGGCTTGAAAAATCGGGAACTTTTGGTTTAAGATGTGGTGGTTTAGGGCCCTAAAGTTTGAGAGTTTAAGCGTTGGATTGGGAGTCCCTAAGTAGTTATGCGTTGGGGTTAGGTTGACCCGAATGAGTAATTTTGAATCCTTATGAGGCCCTAACAATAGTTTGATGTCCCCCTTTTTGTTTAAAATCGGTAAAAACCCCCAAAATTTTAAAATTCGTATACCCCTTTAAAATGAGACTTTTATCATGTTAAGTCAATTTTTATCGTTCTTCCGGCGTATCCAAAGCGTCCCTTATAACAGATATTAAATAAAGTGATAACACAATAACGGTTTTCACTTCACGGCGTGTCAGGATAGATCTTCCCAGGTCCCAAAACATTAGAAAGCTCAAAACGCATTTTTATCGTGAGAGTTTCGTACAACACCCCGACCCATCCTGACACTCCCATACAATACAGCAATTATGAATATGTAACATCGCCGGATGCGCAACGGAATCGCCTTGGGGCGCCTAAGTAACAAAATTTGTCAAGTCGGATTTGTGAGAAAAACGCGAAATCTCTCCCCCTTGTCCCCGGCCGATTCGACTACGCATCCGACCCACATTCCACTACAAAATAATGACACAATTACTTTATTGATTACAAAACAGTAAACACCTGGGATCGATCGGATACCTCCACCGTTAGCTTTTGATCCAATTTTGGGTGCGAAATCATCCCGCGCACCTCGGGCTGGTGGAGCGTGATTGCATATTTACAGTATACAGTACAGTATTTCATTTTATTCGACACAATTATCAATGATATATCAATGAATCGCTGGATCACGCTCCACCGGTATCCGATCGCCCTTTATCCGTTAAATTTTGAGCCCTTTTGGCCTGGTTTCGAATATTTAGAATTTGGTATAAAAACTCGGGCTGTTACATTTAAGGGACATACAATTTAAAACCTTTCTAGCTAAATAAATATCAAACCTACAACACTAAAGTTTGCACTATTGGATAGCGTATATACTAGGCTCTGTTTGTACCAACTCTCAGATATTTATATTTTTTCTATAGTGAAATATAGTTGCATTAATAGTTTGTCCCTTATTTCCCCAAAATAGGGTTAAAACTACTAAAAGTTACTAGTGTCCCTTAATACCAATGTGTACTATATGTCATAAACCATTCCGTTTAAAGCTTTACATAGAAGTGCATGGACAAAACTTACTACGACGGACAAAACAAAATATCTCCCCAAAAGACATTTAGTACCGCTAGCTAGTTTATGGTGTCCATGAATAGCCGTGTCCGAAACACCATTATAGAATTGCTTAGAATACAGTGCTGGTGTTCTCTACGCTATATCGTTGACGGTGTTACACAGGCTGTACGTGGACAAAACTTCCACTTTGTGGGCAAGCTTCCACACAGTGTAACAGAAGCTTCTTGGCATTCAGCCGTACATTTGTTGCCGGCGGCCGTTAGCCGACAGAAAACTTTAGCAATAACAGCCAACAATACTTCCGTACAGCTTCTGTATGAGTAAAAATAATTGACCAATTATATGTTGTGTACTGCTCGAGCTGGCTTTATTTCATTGATGCCGCCTCGGCGAGGGCCCAACTTACCACCTCGGCGAGGGCCCAACTTACCACCTCTAGTCGATACCTCCGCTAAGAATCATCCCAATGGCCTAGGTCTATCCTGAAAGGCTTAGGCTAAGGCCAAGTTTTGATCTAAAGTAGCAAACCACAAAAAGAATAAGCCTTAGATTTACAAATATAAAAAAATTGTTTTTGATGAGAGGGTAAATGTTGCAAGGTTTAGTCTGCAGTAGCCATATAGGCGCTTTAGCGTAGACTAAGGCTTTAGTACATTGAGGACGACCTAGGCTGCGACTTTACCCCCTCAACTTGATTTTGGCAAACAATTTTAACGCTAAGCAAGATTTGCGTGCGCCTATGAAAAACACTCAAAACAAAAGTTTATAGTGGGTCGCCTAACACTAACTTTGGAACACACGTAAAAGGTAATTTGCGGCACGGAAGAGGGTCTAAAAATGGCTAAGGCAGATTTACCTTAGGTGATTCGCTTCGCTCATATGAACAGAATTCACCTTTACTTGTATCATACGACGACAGTCATTGTATAATTGAATAAAGATAACAGTCTTAATAAAACCGAAACAATAAAAACGTAATCATGTTGTCTTTCCTCAACAGCTTACACTAAAACGGTACGATACAAATACGTATACTCTGACCAACTTCACATCGCAATAAAAGTGACCTGACTATAGACCCAAATGTGAAAAAAAGACATATATGAAATTCACAGCCGAAATCACATTACGAAACTTCGGCATAGCGCTATCTGAAGAAATATTATAAAAATAAGTTGGATAGGGAATGGTTAATTTAAAACGGTATGTCATACCCAGCTATATTCATCTCATTCTTGTGGCACTACATCACCGGGCAAAATGAAATTAAAATTTTAGCCGTCCTTGCGAGCTATCAACATATTTTGGTTTACTTTTTTGTCCCAAGTATTACCAGATTTGCCTTAAACTATCTCAGATAAAGAAATTTATAGCAACTATTTATGTTGTAAATTTCACGCACACCAAATACAAACACGTGGTAGCCTTGGACATCGCTATGATGAAAGGAATAAAATATTAAGATTCGACGTCTCTTTCCGTTCTGAAGAGAGGTAAAATTATCTATTACCTTGAACTAAAAATCTACAAAGGCTGAACGCCAGCATCATATATAGCTACCCAAACTATATGTATACTAGTGCAAGGCACTGTTCTTACCTCACTTTAGCTCCAATTGAACCAGAACTGTTCTCCAAAATTCAATGAGATAAAAAGCCAAAATTTCAAAGTTCAAGTTGTTCGAATGTTTAAAGCAAAATATGCGTATCACCCATTGTTTTCTAAAATGTCAGTTCGAGATATTGTAGCAAAAATTATGCCTCATCTGAAGCCGACAAAGGATCCCTACCGCCAAAATATACAATAGAACAAGTTCATGAACGGTAAATACGTAATGCTGTAGCAAGAAAAGACTATATATCTGGCAAATCTCGTCGCTTAGTCAGTAGTCCGCTACTGTCAGTCTTCGGCCAAAATTTCGTCCAAAAATCGACTTTAAGAGACTTAGACTTATAAGAAATAGACTTAGAGTTTAATCACGCTATAATTTAGCTGAAAACAATCTTTGTTAACTCCGAAACATTTTTATAGGAAACCATCTGTTTTCGGAAGCAGCGAATTGCTGTTTGACATAAGCCTTTGTCACGGCGTAAATATTAATGGTTCCACTCAGCGACACTGGCTTACTGCTGAACGGTGCTTCATGGGACAGACTCACTTGAAAATGAATGGCTTTGAGTCAGCGTTTTCAAAATATACAATTATATATACCACAAAGTCACCAATGATGACAGGAGCAATTCCAAAATGGCAAGTCACAATGCTAAATGAAAAAACCCTTGACATCCGAGATTCGGGCAACAACTTAGCAAAACGATATGATGGCGAAAGCTCTGCGAACATGGAGAACATCTTTTTAGGCCTTAGGAAATACAACTAGGATTCAAAAGACCCTTTGCGACAGTTAAGCTTAGTAATTCTCATAAGTTAGCCTCAGGTTGAGTTTAGTTTAATCGCACCTGATGTTTTATATTGGAAAAAGACGCAGTTTAACTTTTTGTAGTTGTTCGCATAGTAAGGCTAAAACATGAAACATCTCATGATCATTGGTATTCAAAATATTTGAAATCGCAGACTGTGATTGAGATCATAGCCAAGTTCACGATGCTATAACTGTTACCAGTGGAAGAAATCTTAGAATTTTACCGTAATAAGTTTCCGAATATATAGAGCATATTCACGGAGACTCTAAAACCTAACCATGGCTACGTAGAAACATGATAGCCATGGGCTTCGACGAAGATATGTTTGTGAAAGTTGAGTTTCCAAAATAATGTTCGAAAGGAAACTTGTTAACAAAGACCCATTTGCTATAATGATTTTCAAGGAACGAAAGTGACATCAGATGCCATCAAACGCTGAATATTTACATCAACTTTGTTTTTGCCAAATTCCTGATTTTGCTGAAATTAGCCTGTTTTATCACTTAGAAACGTAGTTTTTGGCGTAGCATATTATTCGAATACATCTGAAACATTCTGACTTTCGAATTAAAAACAAATTCTGCGGGTATCACCAAAATCATGGCAGTTTGTCATTTCGTTTCGATGGTCCTAACAGTAGCATCTATATCACCAAGGCTCCAAACTTCATCGTCTAGTTAAAAGTAATATTAAATCCGATGCTAGTTAGAAACATAAACTCTAACTCGCTATTTACGGGACATCCAAGGATCCTAAACACTCTCTGTCCCACATTCAGTCGATCAAAAAAGTGTTGGGCTATCACTAAGTTTAGCTCAGTTAAAAGCTGATGCAGACAAGCCTGTAAAGAGGAAATATAAGATTGTTTAAAGAAAAAATACATTTAAAGCGTATATCTTCTGAAACTGGTCGGGGAACATTCCGTGTTGGTAGCAGATGCTTGGCATTACTTTAGCCTTTCCGGACGTTCTGATGCCTTCGAATGGCAGAAACCGATTAGAACGAAACCTTTTATGCCAAGCTAACTCTACACAAGAGCAAGCCAGGACAGATACTGCGACCCAAGGCTTATTAGTTAGTCCCGTACTGCGATGTCTGGTCATGTTGACTCTATTGCACCTTCTAGAGTTAACTTAAAGCGTTATTTGGTGTTATCAGCGGTAAAACATCTTTCTTGGCTTACCACAAGCCATATCTTCGATTTATTTTTGGTAACTGTCACAAATCGAAGGTCTTATCATTTGCCCCAAGAATGATTGGCATCAGAAAAATGCATAAATCGCCCAGGGTTGATGACGAAAAAGCCTTTCGTTGCTACTAGGACGAGTACCACATTGGTAAAAGAAGAATGCTCAATTACGCGAAACACTGTTTATCCTCCGGTTTTACGCTATCGCTATGCTTGCAATTAGTCTTGTTCTAAGTTCATCCGGCATTCTCACCTTGACCACATTTATGATATTCGGACAAAAATGTAACCCAAACCATTTTATCGTAATCAAACTCGCTATCCACCAATGTCTATTTTAGACAATGACTGCTAAGAACGCTATTTCCGATTTCAACACAGTCTGACGCAGTTGTAGCGTCAATTTATGATAGATGCGCTTCCAAAATCTCCCAAGAACCAAGCATGAGGTGCCAATTCAACGCGTTGTATATGGTGTCCCATCTGGTGTCCGTAGCAAACATTAGATAACCATCCTAAGACTGCAGCTAGCCCGCTCGATCATAAACTACATTGGACAAAACATATTCGGAGTTCTAAACAAACACTAAACGTTTTTGGAACAAAATTGTCGGCAAACCCGTCCAGTATACCTTCCATCATGGAAGCGATTTGAAACAGATCCCCACCGACCTACACTCAAAATATTCATAAAACTGACAAAAATTTTCCCCTATTTGTGCACCACCACAAGGTATACACGAAGCAATGAGACTTGTACCTATGACAACATTCCCTATTTGAATTGGTGCCATCATAGCAATGCAATTGATGGTAATAGACAAAATATATTCATGTATGACGAAGGTAAATGGAAAAAAACCCCGTTACGCAGATTTTACTATAACTGGATACGTTGCATCGACTTTTATTACTACAACAAATGTAGCTGTAAAAACTATCCCAGGTACTCGATTCCCAGATGGCAGCAAAACGAAAACGTCAGTCCGTTCCTGAATCGATTGTTTTGCAATAAAAAACAGGCTTCAGTCGTCCAAATTTCATCGTACTTGAAAGTGTATTTAGCCGAAGCCTTTGAAGGGTATATACTAAATGACGCGGTGAAATAAAACATGGATGCCACGTAGAATTTTTGCATCTCCTCATATTTTCTCTGTTAATAACCGAGGACGGAAAAATACTTGACATAAGGTACAATTGGACAAAACTTAAAATTAAATTAGGACATCGGGCTACGTTTAGCCTTAGCCTTAGAGACAAAACATTATACGACCATTCGAAAGTCGGGGGTGGGGGTTGACATTATCAGAATTATTGATATGGAGCGTTTGAGATGGGCAGATTGGTTAGTGATAAAAAAGTAATGCGCTCTCACAAGTCCAAAAATTAGACCCAGAACCCACTCGAAAGGTCCCACATAAAGTATACGCCGTCTAATTCTATAAAGTACTGAAACCCCGATAGGCTACAATACTACTAAGACGCGTGGACAGACCCTAGACATCGAGTAAGCCCCAAAATTGGCTGTCCGTATTCTAGGTAAATTTAGCGACCAGAATGAATCATTAATGTAACTGCGTTACAAATCACATTTCAAGCCATCACCTCAGGTTGAAAACGGGTCGGTTGCCATATCATGATGCTGCGACGATAGCCATGAATTCTTGTGGTCCAATCTTGTTACTAGAGGTGAGAACTGGCCGAAATTTTTCGGCCGGCCCAGACCGTTTGAAATCTGGGTCGACTCAATTTGGTGCTGCAACATTTGGACCCGTCCCGCAGGCCGTGACAGAAATTCTATCCACTACTTGCTACAACAATTATTAACAAACATCTACCAATCACCGTTAATATTACAAATTGCATAAACAACAAAAAAACATAAGCAGCACAAGACATTCTACACGTAGC
Source organism: Trileptium ribeirensis (assembly GCA_030248225.1). Classification (NCBI taxonomy): domain Eukaryota; kingdom Metazoa; phylum Nematoda; class Enoplea; order Enoplida; family Thoracostomopsidae; genus Trileptium; species Trileptium ribeirensis. The sequence continues at coordinate 12,112 of JASANE010017811.1, forward strand.
AATAACAAGAGCCCCAATAACTGTAACAGTCCCTTAGCCCCAAGCAACCCGGTCCAGGAGTTGAAACTCAATCCACGACGTGGCCAGAGACCAGCCGGCCTGTACAATTAGCTGGGACAAAATTGTGAATGTTGTCGTGTCGCATCGAACAATTGCTTTGAAGTGCGGTTGCGCATACAAATACAATAGAATAGCAATAGGGCAGGATTTGCACATTCGGTCAGTCTCATATACTTTCCAGCTTACCCCAACCGTTAACATATTTTGGTGGCTCCCTGGAATTTTTGTTGGGGGCTGGGTTACATCCACAACGTTTCTAGACGGTCATGAAGGGCCAAGACACCAGTCGGCAAAGAGATTGTAGCAGGGATAGCAAGCATCGGTCGCCAATCGCCTCATTTCGTTCCCAACTACGCTTAGCAACGAAGCACTACAAATCTCAAAGGCTGTACGTCACCAAAATATATATCTCACCAAAAAATACACATGGAAAACCCCCTGAAAACATAAAATCTATAACAACTAAACATAATAATATTATTTCACATACACGGAATGCAACAGATAAGTTTCGTTTTCTTAAACTAATACGTCACCGAAAAACTAAACACACTATACATTGAAGAGTTAATGCAAAAATGAAACAAGAAAAAACGATAGAACTTTGACAAAGGAATGAATATATTTCAGATAGAGACGGTTCAAAAATAAGGAAAGTGACGCGTTTCACCAGGTAATTAGACACAATTACTATTCGCGTTACAAATTAGTCGACGACAATACAGAAGATCCAACAAACTGAACACAAGTATAGTTATTCACACCCAAACAAAAATTGGTTAATACTACAAGACTACATAAGGGAAGAGTAGGGACGACCTCTGCACTCCTTTGGGGTGGCTCGGATCCCGATAGGGCCCCCTGAGAGCTGTAAGGCAGGCTCGAGTGTTGTAAGAGCACCGCGACGGAAGTGTGACACTTCCCGGCACTCCAATGTTGATCGTGTTTTGGGCCTAACCCTCTTTTTTCGACTGCCACGCACAGACCCGTCACGTTTTGTGAAGATACCTGAAACTGCCACCCTTCCCTTTTTGTGAAAGGAGGTGCGTACTTTCTCCAGTTCCAGCGATCGGATGAACCAAAGGCAATTGTTCATCCGACCCTCCCTTAAAATTGGAGACCTAACCTCCCTTTCGTAACTCACAAGACTACGCCAAAGTCTACTGCTTCAGGAAGCCTGGATGAGCTGTGTATGATTCCCCCGAAAATGAGGAGGCAAGGCTCGGGTCATCCAGGACGGCTTAATATTAGAGTGCCGGGAAGTGTCATAATTTCCATTATGCACTCTTGACACAAATTATATTTTATAGCTAATTTAATTGAAAACAATAATTCTTCCTGGAATAGAGCGAGAATGGAGCCATATTTTAAAAAATATTCCGCCAACTGACATTACATTATATTTGCTTTTCAACGATATATATTTTATTTTATTAAATGAACATATTATAACATATTTACATTATAATGTACATTATGCATATAATATATAATGATTGTACACTGTGTTGTATACACGTAATGAAAATGGCCGTTGTAAATAGCGGGACAGTGCCGGTTTCTGGTTCTCAAACATTTAGGCCCGTAAGGGGACCAGACTGGTACCTGGAGCCACAAGTGTCGTTCTCGCAATCGATCATTTTCGCACGGATACTACTCAATTCACCGACCCCAGAGGGATCGAGGAGCTTGAGTCACCCTGGCCCAGATTTCAACTCATGACCTTATGACCGATAGTCCAACGATTTACCGAATGCGCTACTGGGCCTTATATAAAACGTGTATTAATGATAAAACATATATATATATATATAGATGAAGAAATAACGATGACGAAGATTTTAAAAGCCCGAAGTTAAAAATTTACTAATGTGACCGAAACTGACTCGATCCATATCTACTATAGTAGTAGCTTGTCTTATGACGAAGATGGCGAATTATGAGTGACGAATATGTTAACTTAGAGAGATGTGCACAACTATACGACACCGAATATCAGCCATGTTGCTTGAATAGTTGAGAAAACATACCGGATTTCTGTGTTGGCAATGTGCAATTAGATAAAGGATAGATTACAATCTCAAAATATGCAAAATAAGACCAAAACCACCCATATAGCTCCAGCAGTTTGCAGATATATTACCATTTTGTGTATTTTGGGTCCCATGTTAAGACCCGTTTCGACCCAAATAAAACATCAAATGAAAATCGCGTAGCAAAACAATATATATAGTCTTATAGAGGCGTATTTGTTTCCCAAAATGAGCCCAATTTGGCAATAATATCTCCTTCGGTTGTCAAATCACAATAAAGTGATTTTTGGGACATTGGTGACGTGCCCCTAACTATTTTGCCACATTTTCAGAGAACATACTGCAATCGGCCTTCGCTCCTGGGTAAAGAGCACAATGAGAAATTTTACACTTTCAAATGAGCAATCGTGCGAATCAATGCGCCCAGCCAAACTTTAGTTAGTCACAGTAAAAACCCCAATAACAGACATTGTAAAATTTTATCATTGTCACGGCGGGTTTTTAAGCTACATTATATTGCATAATTTTCATATGTTATGCAGCATATTTCGTTTTCTATTGCAGCGTGAATGACACGAGATATACCATAGGAATTACATTTGAGCGTATGTACTCAAGGTTTCGAGAAAAAAGAAATTCATTTCCACATTTTATTATATTTTGCCATTTATAAAATCACAAATCTTTCAACACATTGAGAAAATTGTGTAATCCAATGCAGGGGCGCAGCACACTATTCAGCAGTGAACCAAAATAAGTGGGAGGCGAGGGGAGGGGAAGGGCCTCATGAAAAATTGCGCAGGCCGTCATACAAAAAACCAGGGAACCCGTCTCCTATTGCTGCGCCCCTGACCTAACGTATTATTTGGCAAACATACGGCTATGCACGATTTATTACAACAATAATATTCGTTAGTTCAAACGATTTCAATTACTGTAAACCTGTTCTTCACCGACCAATGTTCACTTGGCAAGCTTGGCGACTACCTTCTCGCGAAGGTCGAGCACAGCCGTACGTCCCGGCTCGTACATGCTATGCCTAAACCAGTCCACTGCAGAATAGCTGTCGACTAAACTCCGGAACTCCGGCGAGCGGTATTCCATTACAAACACGATGATGCAGAGCTGGAATGCTGCTAGTAGCAGAAGCGACAAACATACAGTCATCACCCTGGTGCACAGCGATGGTCCGGCCTGGGCCGCGTCTACGGGCTCTTGGCACGGTTTGGTCGCAGCGTTCTCTGACTGAGCCGGACTCTGACCAGCAGCGTTGGGCAAATAAATTCCATTCGACGCATAAAACGGACAGCGTCTACTTTCGGACAAGCCATCAACCTTGTCGCGAACATCTGAATGGCTACTACGCGTCTGTTGGCTATCCAAAGCGCGTACTGCAGCCGAGATTGTATCGGCGAAACTGGAGCCGGGCGGAACTTTTGTTGGACCGCCGGACATGCCAAGGACTGGCTTGCCTCTGCCGACCTGGCCTCGAAATTTCTGCAAGACACTAATATTTAGCAGCAATAGAAGTCGCCAAATTTACAATTACGACTATTTTGATAAATATATTTAACACCAAAAAGCGCTAGCGACCAAGATATAGCTAAAATGAAATTCTTGAAAAAATCATCATTGTTCAGTCCACTATAAAAAAATCAAGACTGACAGCCGATTTCATTGTGTTCTTCTACGTGGAACGATTCAAAATATTTTACCGGTATGGCGTACATAATGTATTGTCAGTAAACATACATGAACGCGATTGCATTATCAGCGCAAAAGGAAAAACGAGACGTAATGTGAATTCATAACAACCATGTTCGGTTTTAAAATAGTTAATTTTGGAGTAAATCTTCTGGAGAGAGTTGTAATTTTGTTTTTAAGGGAAAGGAGTCACAACAGTTTATATTGTTAACGGTTTAGACTCATTTCACAATTATACGCTCTTCACAAAAAGAACATTATTTGGAAAATTGCTTACCGTGAACCGCTCTAGTCATATTCTTCTATTCATCTACACTGTTTTATTTGTTCAAAACATTTGACAAAAGACGAAATCAGCAAGACACGTTGGATCGTACCCAAAAATATACCGGCTATAAAATCCAATTCCGTCATGACACCAATGGCTCGCTTTTGTTAAAACTCCTTTATGTGCTTGAAATTAGCGGGTTTGTTACCCACAAGATTTAACTTAGGAAGAAATTTCAAAGGCCATCAAATGGGATGAAGGTTTACCCTTAGTTTTGAAATGAGGCGTCCGAGTTGAACCGCGCTTCGATAATCATTTCCGAGACTAAAATTGGACCATAAAAATATGTTATACGTCTCATATTAGGCTCAACTAGTAAAACCAGAACAGCATCAACACTCCTCGATTTTGGAACAACTTATTACCCAGGTTTTGAGTCAAAACCAGAGTTACACCATAAAGTGAGCAAAATGTTCGACACTCATGCTGTGTAGATCGTAAGAAAAAATCACGCCGCGACCTGAAATACTCCACAATTATGGGTTGACTAATGCGGGAAAGCCATAAAAGCTTGGCATTTGGGCCATGGCAAATCAGATATCTGTACTGAACTTGATCAACTCCACGAAAATGAAAGCTACAATAACATTCTCGATACAAATTCCAACTGTTCGTACCAAGATCTCAGCAGACTAATTCTATAGAATAACTCGTTGTACAAGGCAACAGCTTTAGTGCTTACCGCTTTACGACCGTCCGAATCTCCATATCCACTGTCTGCCATCGTGTCGGCAGAAGGTGTTGATCCCATAACATCTGAGTGATAGCTTCCCATAAACTCCGAATGATAGCTGGTGGTTTCAATAGGTCGATCCTTACAAGCCGGAATACCATCACCGCTTTGATGGAACGGTACGATTCCGACCAATGAAGTCGTTTCGCGACAAGGTGACGATACCGCCGACGAATTTGGCACGACACCACTAGAGCTATCGATGCCTTGATAGACCCCTGGCGTCGTATTGGACGTCAAGTTAAGCGATAAATTTGATGCATCGGCTGTTGCAATTGGTGGCAGCGTTTCTTCCTGGCTAACCACAATCGATCCACCGCCATCAAGTGTTTCAACGTTACCGTTATGCCCTGCAATAGGACAAAAACCTACGATTATCTGCGCTTACAGATAACTAACCGGGCGGTGTAGAAAAACATTCAACCACTCTTACATTTCAGTCGCCTGTCGACACCCAAACTTAGCTAAGCATCGCTCATATTATGTTCATCGAACCAGAACAAAAACCGTGGAAGGAAAGAGAACATTAATACTGTTTTTGCGGAACCCCAGACAGAAATTTTGATTTCTATTCTTTCAGAATATTGTTATATGCAAACAATGCAAATTGTATTTTCATGAGTATTATTATTCAGGGGCGCATCCCTCTATTAAGAAACGTGGGAAGCGAACATGGGGTAGATAAGGGAAACCGTCGGAGGAGACGTGGGTGCCCCCGCTAACTTCTTTCTGCTGCCTTGTTGTTATTCAGAACATACAGTATTTACAGTACTCGCCAGGAATAACTCTTGCTCGCTCACTTGAAAGGTCATTTCTGACGAGTGCTGTAAAATGTCGTAGCAAATAAACATACAGTAATTAAGTGAACCAACAACAAATTATCGCCTTTCATGTCTCTTGTCGACTGACCTCTGTTCCGCTGAATGATGTTATCAAACGGATATGAGCTCCAGTGTGATCCTAATACTTGCCCTCATATATATATTAACATTAAGGCATTCAATTATTACACACCAAACAAAACACTCACCAAGTGGTGCCTTCTTCCCCAAGCCTTTGGACCTGCCTGGGAGGGTTGCTGCTTTATCGCTGCTACTATGTGTGAATGCTGACGGAGCCCGATCGATACGCGACGCTTGCTTTTCTAAGTGAGGCCTGAAAATGAATTTTACTCCGGGTCTAAGGTCTTAATTCTGAGAATAAAATGACATCAAATCAAAACGACTTATGGAAAAATCTTGATGTTTTGAGTAACACAGCTCCAGCTTCATAGTGTTCAGTGTCTAAATTAATGCGCCAATATCAGGCTGTTCCGGAGAAATACAGAATCACTCACTTACTATTATACATAGTATAAAAATGTAAGGAAACGAATGGCATTAACAGCATCGAACGTGAAACGTTTTCAATGCATTAATTGCCTTTGACGCATAACTTTTTATTCATTTTAGGCAGCCAGCACCCACGTGACGGCCTACAGCAGCTAGTCAATAACACAAGTATACATTTCAAACATTTTGGACTTGTATAGCTACAATAAACCAAACGTTCTGCAGTAGAAAGCCACAAAGGCAGCCTACAGTACTCCTCCGAAATGAGCGCTGTTCGTTTGATGTTCGCAAATTAAAAATCCTGCTCGAAATCTGTTCGAGAATAAATAAATTTTGCTCGATTTCTGATCAATGTTATTTCTTTCGAAAGCTGAGAGTTATTTCTGGCGAGTACCGTAGCTTCAGTCGAGGTTGACCCAATACGCAAACAGTCCTGCTTTTGAAGAAAAAACACCATCCAAAAAAGGGCATTGCTTACCGATGGAATGACGGAGCAGCTCGCAGCGGAACACTCGACTGTTTAATTTCGTTATAGACACGGCCACTGCAAGAAAAAATGCTTAACAACACAACAATAAATTGACCAAACTACTACCCTCTTCAGAAGGCCAAAATAGTAATAAATGGAGTACACCGCTTGTCACACCGGGACCAATTAATAACTCAAGGAATTGATATAGGTAAAGGTAACAGAGGCTCAACCAACATAATATTGCAGCCTCGTAATAATTGCAATTGATCGTGTTTACATGCCTTTATCCCATGCAATGTTGTCGTATCTGTTTTGCAGGTCAAGCTTTACATTACTCAAACTTTTTGTTATACCTAGGCCGCATAGAAGAAATAACATATTATACCTCTGGCTTAACCAGACAGTAATTCGGTCACACACTCATATTAGCACGACTATTTTCAATTTTTCCTTTCAAGTAGCCGGAACACCAAAACTTTAAAATTGGGAACAACAAACGAATCAAATCGCCCAAATGTCCAAAACATGAGGATTATAATAGCTCTAAATTAGACTGCGAACCACTGAAAGTGCAATTTGTCGGTGAATCGCAACAAATACTCCACTGTTATGCCCACGACAGCTATCTAAAATTCTCTCAAAAACAAAACGACATTAAGACTATTAACTCTATCCAGATTGCAGAACGTAGTGAAGCATAACTACACCTACGCCTTTTGATTGCACAGCCAATCAGCTCTTGATAGCATACGTCGATATGCTATATGTGGATATCAGACAATACCACACAAGGTAGAAAAAACTAACACTGGAAATAAGTTTCCCATGCCCGAAAACACCCCAGTGCAAGCTATCAGCCTACCAAGACATCACAACAAAATTGGGAATTTCGGATCGATGAACCATAGGGGCGACATACCCCCGTACCCATGGAGCCATGGGTCGCTGAGCAAAATCAACACCGACAATGAGTTTCCCATGCTCGAGAACCCCCAAGTACGAATCTTCAGCCGTCCAGAACGTCAGAGCAAATTTTCGAATTTTGGGTCGAGGAACCACGAGGGTGCCATACCTCAAACCCCATGAACCGGAGCCTTAATCGAAAAACAAAAAGGTATCGGGATTCGTCATTTTGCTATGAAATAAAACCTACCAGAGAAAATAATCGTAAGTTAAGATAAAAATAACCTTGCTTCCGCGAAGTGTACTAAAATGAGGTAAAAAAACTCTAATTTTGCCCTCTGACCCCGAACCTTGAGGGCGCCATACCCCTGTACCCATGAAATCATACGTCGCAGAGCAAAACCGACTCCGGAAATGAGTTTCCCGTGCCCGACGAAAACCCCCAAGTAAAACTTTTCAGCCACCCAGGACGTCAGAACAAATTTTCTAATTTAAGGTCGAGGAACCATTAGGGTGTCATACCTCAAACCCCATAACTCCAAAACCGCAGACTTAATCGAAAAACAAAAAAGACATCGGTATTTATCATTTTACTACAACATAAACCAACCTGAGAAAAAATTCGAATGTTAAGATAAAAATACCATTCCTTCCGTGAAGCGTACTAAAAAAGGGGTAAAATGACCTACATTTTAACCCCAGATCTCTGAACCACACCCCGAATCAAAAAACGCTCTGGGACGTATGTACTTATGTAGATATATGTGGAACGAACCACAGTAAATTGACTATGCCGGTTCGAATGAGCAAAAATCATGAAAATCGGTTAAGTCGGTCACGAGTTACTGATCACACATACACAGACGGAATTTAAAAACTTTCACCCCTGCAACACACAATCTCCACTACGTTCTGAAAAGCTTAACCAATGAAAGACTAAATAACACATTTCATTTAAAATCATAGAAACACGCTGCGATGACCATCTCAACAAAAACTCACTTAATCACACGATTCATCGTTCTACGGTCCGAAAGCGGTACAACGTCGAACGAATCTTAATCGAAAATGATCGGTAATATTTGAAGATTTCGTGCTAACATATTTTCAGTAGTGGAATTGTAGTTCCAATTTTTAGTTTCAATGCAGCCATAGCACTTATAAGCATAAGGTGATCGATTCATACGACAAATCGCTAGAAAAAAATTTTTACTTAAGTATCAGGCCTACCCTTAGAATTAACAGTTAATTCTTTGCGATAACGCCAACCTTATGCAGTAAACCAGAAATTCCTAACCACAGCAGGTTTTTGACGACATATTCCAGACCGCAGAAAATTGAGCAAAATTTAGGGTAGTACCGAATTTTTGGAGTTTAAAACGTCACAATGCCTTAGTCACCCACAACAGTTCTACACCCGACTCACTAACCTGTAACGAAACGTGGACGACCGAAACAGTCCTTGCAGTCGTCGCTGGGTTCGTTGTGGCCGAACTTCCTGAGAGCGATCGCTGCTGAAAAACAAAACCAAAAAATATTCACAATATTATAGTTTATTATTCGTAATTATTATATATACCTTAAGAAATGGAAAACCACCATTCAATTGCTGAAAATACAGTCGTGTCCCACATTGGTACTGCCGATGTGGAACATGACGAATAGGCCTGTCATAACAAGAGACGACTTACGTGAAAAAACCCTTTTGCTCCAGCGCGTGTTTCCACAAATGCTTGCTAAACATTGCATTCGGGCATTGAAATATAAGTTTTCGTTTGACCATGTCCTAAAATTAAATAATAAATAATTACAATAATAATTATCATTGATTAGCTGAGGAAAAAATTAACGATAAAAAAATTGAGAATCGTTCCAAAAAACGATAAACAGATTTAATCCATATATTGCGTTATGCTTTCTATTTCCAAATGTTTCATAAACGTTGTATATTTTTCGTCGCGCTATTCATTTAAATTTGTACCAAAAGCGATCGCCTATTTAAAACTGCCATTTTGATAGGTTCACAGTTATTTTGAATACTTGTTCTACACGTTTTTGCCACTGGATATGAACGATATCAGGTTTATTTAACCGGTGAAATCACTTGGTTTTGTTGCTTAAAACATTCTATTTGTTGTTCAGACTCGGAAGACATCAACAGGTAACAATGCTAAATCCAAGCACCAAAATAACCAAACTCTGCCATTTTTAAATTCTATGTCGAATGCTAGAATGGTACTAATGCAGAAATGTTTGTACGCCGCAACGTTACAGTATATGCTGTCGTATTAGTTCCATTTTGGAATGGCTAATAAGATCAGCGGGATTATAACATCAGGCTGATTGACTGTCAGTATCAAACACAGCAAGATTTCTGGTTCCTTTAGCTCTTGATATTGGCTTCATTGAACAACGTTGAGTTTTGTTTATTCAATTTTGTTTCACCACCGTTAAAAATTTCGCCATCAGGGAGCACCTTTTGGTTCCAGAGAAAGGACGTTCCTGAAATAACGTTTTCAACTTTTAAAATGAGCGAATACTGAAGCGACATGACTGTGTTAGCGCTCAAAAATAGCAAGAATGAAAAAATTTTTATACCTGAAGGAGTTATCTTTCCCGATAGAACTATATTTTGTTCCGCGCCATGTTTTTCCGAAAATTGCCCAATGCTACCAAAAATTTGTATGTGTGAAATTTTATAGGTAAGCTAAATTGCTAAAAAATTTTAGCGGAAAACACTAAAGTAAAATGATGAACATCAAAAAAGAAAGCGTTTCTGTGTTTAGTACATGAATATTGACGTGTGGAGCTTTGAGAGTGGAAATTTAAAGTTGCGAATTTTTGTTTTCAACATATTATCGACTATAACTTATAACAAAAATAAGTTAAATAATAACGAATAAATGAAATCAAATATAACACATAAACATATAGCAACTTATAATAAAATCGAGTCTTACACTTTTATCATCTCCGGAGCCATCAATTATATTCATCGGGTCGCCCGCGCCATCACTTCGATAGATAATAAAATCTTTGCCAACGTAGTCTAATTTCTCAATTTGCGGCCTGAAATGGAACGAATCAGAAAAATAATATTCTTGCAACAAAAAATCGTTATGTTTACATCATATTTCTCTAGTCATGGCTATTCAGACGGCCATCGGTATTCAGGACTTGATGCTGCAAGCAGGAAACCCTTTATTCGTGAAGATGCATGCCGATATTGCTTACAAATGATAGTGTTGTCCGAACGCTGAATGATCGACTACCCACGCTCACCTATTTACTATGCCACTATCAAGCAAATAACACCGAATAAAAACCATCTTCAAACGATTCGTATTCAAAAAAACCACTTGACGTTTAAGCGATGTTGAAAGTCAACCAAAGCTTAAAACAACTCTACATCCAAAATTACGGTTTCAAATACGAGGCTACTCAAGAAACCTAACAGACATCAAATCACGTGTAACTCTATCCATTCGTCTCAAGCTATCGTTCTTATAAATAAGGATTTCGTTGTGAGTTAAATAGAAAACTACGCATTTTGACGGAAATCAAGTGTATCGATGGACAATCCAAATATTTTTGCGAGTTTAGGCACTAATAAAGAACCGGAGAGAAATATATATGATAAATTTTTGAAAACACGTGGATAAAACGACAAAAAATATAGCCGAAACATAATTCAGGTTTCTGACAAATGCAAGTGCACGGCAAAGAAAAAAGAATGACTGGATCCCAAAGATTTTTAGCAAGAATCACAAATTGTCTTGAGACAAAGTATTCACAGCCCAATTTATCACAATCGTGATCATCGACTATGCTTTCACATCCTGAACAGGCGCAGTACCGAAACCAGAATCTTCAATTTATTAAAAAATGTGTGCGCTACATAACACGGGATCGACTTACCAACGCAAATGGTACAGCTTCCTGTTCGCTTGATAGACCATGATTCCTCGAAACGTAATACCAAGAAATACAGATCCATACTGAAAATCCTGCAAACAGTATATGACGTATAATCGAAAACTGAACAGTAACAAAGTTTATTAGACTAATCGGTAGTGGAACTACATTTGTGAGCGGAGCTTGGGCTTTGGCATTACGAATGTACTCAATTTTATGTTCTTCAAATAACTACATTGCATAGAGCATAGGGCTTTATCATTGGTAAAAATATTATATTTGAATTCTTCGAGCCAAAAAACCCTATAATGGTTTGATCGAAACGATTCTATTTCAATAAATAACACAAATATTGCAAAATTCTATATTTTAGCTGCATAAGCTTAACTAATTACTAATTAACCACTCAAAATTTTTTAATCCCAAATATCAGATGCACACTCTGACATGATAGGCTTTCAAATTTTTAAAATCGGTTCAGTGGTTCTTGAGATCCGTCGGACCGAACGAACTAACGAACGGACGGACATCGACTTTTTGGTCACAGACAGAAAATAAAAACGCTTCGCTCGGCTTCGCCTCGCTCCGCTCTATAAATTGCGAACAGCAGAAATAAGCACATGATGATCATTAATTGATATGATCTGAGTAAACTGATGTTGCAATGCGTTTTTAGTCCCCGCAGCAATATCATTGACAGGAATTATTACCTCAACGAATCAAGGGTACTATCAATCTTAAAGGTACTTTACGAAGCAGACATGTCATGACTGTTCTTAGTTAGTCCCCAGACCAAATCCCCTAACTGTCCACATGACCTTCATATCAAAAATTTGAAGACTAAATGTGAAATTTAAAATTCAATTTTTGATCACTGGAACCATTCAAGGGCGCTAGTGAAATTCAAGCCATGCTTTTCTCTAAGAACTAATACATTCTCTATAAAAAAGAGAGATTGTATTAGTACAATATACAAATATTCTCTAAGAACTAATACAATACATCCCTATAAACAATACCTTGACAGCATACGGGTCAAATCCGTAGGTTTCCAATTCAGCGGCTTTTTTGAGAAAATTTATCTCCGCTTCGGCAGGCGTTTGATCCCTGAAGTTGTATTGCATCATACAGGGCCAATTTTAAATTACATATGTGAAGCAGAACACGTCAGTCATTCGGTCGAAACTCACCAAAAATTTCTGTGATTCCTACTGTGGGCAATGGTATAGGAATTCGTAGAGGCTCGAATTAATACCAAAATAATTAAGTCTCGTTTGTTCTAACGGTAAAATTTGTACGCTATGCCGACAATCTAGCCTATATCGATACCGGTAGTTACTTTCATCTATCGTTAGCGATAAATTCGGAAATAGGAGGAGCGGGGACAACCACTATATTCGCCCCAGTGCAGCAATTTTACTTTGCCCGTTTTGACTTTGACATTTTCGAGTCGATAGCGAAAAATGTAGAACTCGAATACAATTAATTTCGGCGTCACAATACAAAATTGCAGCGCTGGAGGGAAGAGTCTGTTTAGAATAAGCTGTTTTCATTAATGTAGAACTTTTTTTGGATGAACGAAGTATTCTGTATACCGGCAACTTCTATTTGGGTGGTCTCCACTGTTTCTCAGGGTTGCAATTGAACCGCAAAACTGAGAAACCCTATCGGAACTCACGCTAAGAATCGAGTTCGTATTTAAAAAGAAATCAATCAATTTCAAAACAAAAAGTTTAATTTTTAATCAAATCAAGGCCTTACATTTCTTGTGTTTTGCTAGTAAGACACAAGTCGACCCAAACTGTTTCGCTCCGAGTCACCTCGCTGGCGTCCAAATCTAGATTAGACGCTAAGTTAAATTATCTTTATAGCAAACCAACATGTGGCAGCACATGTGCTCAAGACTGCCATACTCAAGCGAACACCTAATATGCCCGCGCATTTTGCAATGTATTAGATTGAACGTGAACTATCTTTAAAGCAGTCATCAATTATAATATCCTCATATTCTACCCTGTCACGAACAAAACTATATGCTGAATCCAAAAATTTCATTACAAGATAAATAATTCATAAGTAAAAGCTTTCCAGGTCACAACCATTTAGTTTTGCTATCATTCACACGGTATGTCAGAATCATATTGATAATTTACCCGAGACTTCGATGGAGTTCCGCGATTTTATCCTCAACTGCCGCCGTTTGCCGCAACAACAGTTTGTATTCGGAAACGTATCCCTGGCGATATTCGGACGGATCGTAGCAACCCAGCTCGTCTGAAATGACCATATATAATATTGTTCACCTGGTTACAAATTAATTCCTCCATCTGCTTTACCACTGCTTCTGTTAACAAAAATAATCAAATACATTTCCATAATCCATGTTAAGCAAACACAATTCTTAAAAATCGAGCGATTTGTGTCCCGATATCTAGTAAACTGAAATAGATTACGTTTTATAATTAATTTAAATACTTCGCAGATTTTATTCAGTTTCAATTAGCAAACTAAATACGTCCTACTCTTCAAATTCTGGAAACCTGACATACCGCATTAATGGTGACGCAACGCCAAACCTGCAGCATGGCATAGGTACGTCATAACGGCAATTTTGTGGACGTTAGTTTCACTTAGGACCTCGGCTCCATGTTAGCAATACGCATTAGCTGACTATGACATGCACACGGTTCATCGGTTTTCTAGATATGCCATGCAATACGCAGCGACAAGTTTACTACTTAGCAAATCGGAGCTTCAAGTTTGAGATTACATCGCCTTTTAAGGAAAGCAAAAATTTGAGAAGCTTGCTCTCTGGATGAAAAAACTCGACTAGAAGTAGAAATATGGTTCCATAGGTTATCAGTAACTGGCCGCGAGAACAAGTTAAAACTTACTGTAAGCCAACATACAGAGGCTCATGGGGTCATAGTTTCTGAACACATTACGAATCCTGTACAATATTAATTAAACTAGCTTTGCACGATGGATGTCAATATGGCAGGCAAAATCCTTACAATTGCGGGAGATTTGGATCTTCTATATACCAGAAGAAACATACCTTGAATGTTGTAGGCGCCGACACAGGCATTATCCCTTTGTGGACAGCACAGTGGTCCGTGTAACAGGTCACGCTTGATTCGCGCTCGATACCAGAAGAAACTTACCTTGAATGATGTACGTGCCGACACAGGCGGCATCGCTTTGTGGACAGTACAGTCGGCCGTGTTCCAGGTCACGCTTGATTCTACCTCAATACCAGAAGAAAGTTACCTTGAATGATATACGCGCCGAAACGAGCGGCCTTGCTTCGTGGACAGAACAGTCGTCCGTGTAACAGGTCACGCTTGGTACCCGCCCGATACCAGAAGAAACTTACCTTGAACGATATACGCGCCGAAACCGGTGGCATCGCTTTGTGGACAGTACAGCCGTCTGTGTAACTGATCACGTTTGATTCCACGATCGAAACCAGAAGAAGCTTACCTTGAATGATGTACGCGCCGAGACAGGCGGCATCGCTTTGTGGACAGTAGAGTCGGCCGTGTAACAGGTCACGCTTGATTTGCAGAAACGCTTGGTATCTGGAATATAAAATTGAAATCATTCTAGTTAATTTTTGTGGACAGTACAGTCGGCCGTGTAACAGGTCACGCTTGATTTGCACAAACGCTTGGTATCTGGAATATAAAATTGAAATCATTCTAGTTAATTTTTGTGGACAGTACAGTCGGCCGTGTAACAGGTCACGCTTGATTTGCACAAACGCTTGGTATCTGTAATATAAAATTGAGATCATTCTAGTTAATTTTTGTGGACAGTACAGTCGGTCGCATAACAGGTCACGCTTGATTTGCACAAACGCTTGGTATCTGGCATATAAAATTGAAATCATTCTTGTTAACACACTTATTCTTACTCGCGAACGCTCAAACGATCATAAGCTCAGGAGCTCAAAATTTCTCACAATTCAGCTAAAACGTTCCCAAATTTCTGCTAATTTGCGACAGAATTTTGCTAATATCTCCTGTGTTTAACCAATTTTACTCCTATGTTTGCTAAAAATTATCCCTAGCTTTTGGTAATTTGAGAGAAATCTTTCTTAATTTTGCCAAATTTTCACCCTAATTTTTGCTAAGATCTGAGGGGGTGATAGATTTGGCTTGACGGGCGGAGTTCGAATACTTATGCGAAAGCCCTCTATAAGCACCTACGCATAAATGCATTGAAACCATGTCGCTGATTAACGCGAAAACAACTGAACCCCGAACCCACTGAAAATCCTAAAACCTCATCCACTCTGTACCCATCGAAAACAACTGGCAGCGTGTCAAAGATTTGTGCTGGTCTCTAGATAATCAAACGATCGTATTCAGCCTGCCGGAAAAGCTATACAGATAATTGTGGATGACCTGTACGTAATGCGTCACTAAAACAAGTTAAGACACACGATATTCAGGAAATCTGGTTCATCCACCCCAATTACGCTGAAAACCCATGAGATATGCAACGTATCATTGTATTCGGCATAACAAAAAACTCTATACAGACTAGACTATTTTTGATACCATGTACCAAACAACTGAAGACCATCAATATTATGGAAATCGGGTACATTGAACCCAAACACATTGAAAATCCATGAAAGGATTAAATATCCAAACTGGACTCTATATAAACAAATCATTGTAATCCGCCTTCAAATGCCTATATATAAACCATTTTTGATGCCATATCATAATCAGGGAATGCAAACGCACTACATTTTTGAAACCGAGTTCATTGACAGTAAAGTTCTTGAAACCTCTTGAAGAGGTACAATTTGGTCAACTTGGACTAACCGTGTAATTTCTTCCTTCATAACGGTCGGATCAGACGGATAGAATTTAACTCGAAAGCTGAATACCAACAGCGCTGCTGTCGTCGGCAATACTGAAAATAGAATAAAAATAGAGGTAATAATGATTCGCTCAACGAAGCCACTTGGGCTGCCAAAAAGACCGCAAATAAACAAGCCGTTGTGGTTGCTCTGCACATAAAACCCCGGAAACATTGTTTCAGTAGTAACTCGCAAGCAAGTGTGAAACGGAGTGTGTTCCATCAAGTGGTAATTTTGTGAAATCACTTTGCAAGAGGCTTTGCGCTTGATGTATATATACTACACCAAGTCTTCTGTAACCCTGAACTCATCGATAATTTTCATCGAGCCTAAACGCATCGAAAACACACGAAGTATTCGTGCCAATCTCTAGATAACGTAACCATTGTATTCTGCATATCTACAGAACTATATATACATCATTAGTATTGCACTGTACGCAATACCTTACCCAACTAATCAAGACAATATTGTGGCAAGCGGGTTCATTAACCTAAACTCATTGAAAACATTTGAAAAGGTATGAAATATTTGTGCTGGGCACTAGATAACCAAACCATCGTATTCAGTATACCGAAAAACCTATATTATTGACAATTCTTCATGTCCTGCAAGCAATAAATAACCAAAGAAATGAAAACTCACATTTTGGAAATCAAATTTGTCGATCATGAAACACTTGAAACCCCATTAGAAGGTATAATATAAAGCTGTATTACAAATAGCCCGATCATCGAATTTAGCCTGCTGAATGACTTAATAGGCTCTCGTAGGGTAAAACACACAACATACCGAAATTTGAAAAATAGCTATTTTTGGCAAAGGATCGACGAGCCATATTCGTGACCACAGTGGCCCAGGTAGTGGTCTTACCAAATGTCGTGGCAAGCAAACTTGTATATCAACGATGAGTTGATTCTGCATTTCGATGCGAAGCCCGTATCGCGGAATATGGGCCGCGAAAGACTTGTACCCGTATGGACAGATGTGTCAGAGAACCTTTAAAAACCTGTTTTTGCCATTTTGACTGCGAAGATGGTGTCAGAGGTGTTTGCATTCAACTAACAGGCACATCCACGTCACGTTTGCTATCGAATAAAAAAATCTAAATCCATCCATCTGACAGAAGCAGACAAAAAATTTTCACGATTTTTCTCATAGCACCATCAGTGGAAACTCCGCTCGCTTGGTTTCAATCTGTTGTTCATTTTACGATAGGAATAAAAATACACTTTTAAACTTTTCAGTCACTTTTGAAAACGTTTTGAAGCAGTTTTCAGTTAACGAAACTTTCTTCCAAAGAACAAAAAATGCTGGAAAAATTAGTTCAAGTTGATTGTAAAAATATATTTTCTAAATGTATACACCACCAACGACAGTAAACGGTACGTTAGCTTCAGCCCAATGTCAACCAAACAGGTTCTCACAATGCCAACATCGCAACGCCATGAAAGTAATCTATCACAAAAACTGTTGTTCCATTATATCCATGTTGCAAGGTATCAACCTTGCTGAAAGCTTTTTCCACAACGACTACAGCTACAAGACATGAAACTGCGGGAAAATATTTGAAATTAAATCTATAGTTAATGTAAAAAAATTATTGGCAAACGCCTTTTAAAAAAAATAAACAAAAACCAGCGTCATCGGCAAATCCGCTGGTGTGAAATATAAGCAGATAATCAAAATCTAATTAGAGCTAAATCACAACAAAACAATCGCAAGTTTATTCAAATTAAAATAGATTTAATAATATTAAAGACAACTCCTTACATCTGAATCGTATCTGACCTAGCATTATTACTATCAGCTATACACATGGAAACATGCACATAAGTGAACGGAAATTGCCAGATTGCAAAAAAAACTATAATAATTGTTCCAACATCACGCTAGGGAGGTACCTTAGGTAAAGTATTTAAATAAAAATGGTGCAAAGCCCAACTACACAGACCATAAAAAGTTTGCTCTAACTAAGCCCTCCCCCCCGCCGCCAGAACCAACTACCCCTGGGCAACCGGCCTTGGACGATTACGAGATACCCATATGTCTGCTACAAGGTATTAGTGGTGGACGTGACTCAATCACACATCGCAATTGCAATTGAACAATTATTTTGAATTTGTCGGAGTTAAGGACATCAAAGCTCAGCGCTAGGAGGCATAAAGTCGTTTTAGAACGTCGCCTTTGCGCTAAACCTGCTCGTTCTTCATAAATAAATGCTTTGTAGCTTTGTATTTCTTGTGTGTTTCACATTTCATAATTTTAAATTATGAAATTTGAAATCTGATGTCATTTGTAGTGTTCTTGCAAAAATTTATGATTTAAATTTATGCAAAAATTTAAATTTATGATTTATTTTATGATTTATGATTGCATTACAAAATTAATTTCAAAACTCGTGTGTCAGTTCTATCTATATGGCGTTGGAAATCGTTTAATGTTTAACGATAAAGTATGTGAGGATTATGAAGGTGGGACCGTATTGCTTATTATGTTGTTTGCAACGAACGATTATTTTAGTTTGCTATGATTGATTAACATCGGCTGCAAACGGAAGGTAGTCCTACAGTTGGAATCGGAAATCTGAAAACGGATTGTCGCTCACAACTAAGATCATCCACACTATCTATGCTCCGTAATAGCAGTGACGACTGAGATACGGTCGACATCTCAGGAGTTCGTTAATGGATACATTGTTCCATACGTCTTAGTAGGTATTACACAAGGACCGACCCGTATAGCTTATCGGACAGACACGTCTACTAGAACACAGTACAGAGTCGGTTTGTTAGGAGTATCCAAAGTCAGACGAGCGTGTCTTGTTTATCGGACGTCGGTCGATACTCACCCGCTCGCCGCGCTACAACAATTATGATATGTTTATGGGTACATCCCTTGATCCCTGCAGAAATTATGGTAGAGTTTACTAAACTTAGACACAAGAAGGAGCAAAACTGAACAGCAATAACGCCGGAAAATAAAACAAGACCTAATTTACTTGGCTTAAGTCTGACAAGGACAGAGCGACCCAAAATATAGCGTTTCATGAAACTTTCAATGAATGTGCCGATCGAGTGAACATCATCAATTAACGCGCAAAGCAATTGTAGTAGATTGTTCATTCCCCCGGCAGTAACCGATGTTAAAACAAGTCTTACCTTTAACTTGTCTTTTAATCGGCTTCGTCAGATCAAGCCAATACTAAAAATTATTACTGTGCAATGCAATTTTATCCATCGCCTGTCTTTCTACGCTTGACAATAGAACGAAACTATTGTGGGATTGTCAATACAACATTCGGAAAAAAGATAAACTGCTGAGGTCTCGTTTCCATTCTATAGAGATTATATTGATAAAAAAAGTAGAAATATACACATTTTCCGTGGTACACAAGCACAATTGCTGGCCCGAACACTAACAAACGAGACAATAATTTTGCAGTAAAGAATCATAACCGTAGTATTCTGTGAACGGTTCTATGACAAGGATTAACCAGCTGTGTCATCATTAAACGGGACTGATCAAACGAATAAAGCGTTTTGCGGGTTAAATTCATGGCCAGGAAATTATTCTTCCTAATTTCGCAGTTATTGCAGTAGATTACTAATTTGTATGCTTTCGGCACATTTTCTCCTCGGAATTGACCAACTTTTTCGTCTCAAATTATTAACCGAAATAACAAAGCTTTCAAATCTTCTGTGAGCCTTCTAGTAATAATATGGTAGTTACAAAAACTGTGTGGTAGAAAGCGAGCAGAGAACAGATTATATACTAAAACCCATTTGAAGCAACGTAAATTTTCACCGTACCCGCATGTTTTCAGGTCATAAGCTCCTCCCCAATTTCTTGAGCTTATCGGAAAACTTGGACTGACACACTCTCATAGAACTGGCAGCTCAACCAGCACAACAGAAACCTGACACAGTGGTCACAGTGCCAAAATGTGGTGACATCAAAATATTTCGGCAATTCTGAAAGGGAGGCCCAGTCGCACTAACATCGACGAAATGGTGTCTAAAGGGCGTGGAACAAAATTTTATATTTTTATATATAAATGCGAAGTTGTCCAGTAACGCACAATGGTGTACAACTGCTCCGTCGACAGACAATTCCAGTTAAATACTTATTTTCATATTTATGTGTGTTTAAAAATTTTTTGGTGAAGTCCTTCGCTTCAGATTACAGCATTTCGGATGTAATTGAATCTTTCGACAAAAATCAAGAAAATTAAAGGCGTGTTCACATGCTCAAACTTTTTACTCAAATTTTGAAGTCAAAATTTAATGGTGATTTTTAAATAAAAATTGGCATATTTTAAAACTTGAGATTAATATTTGAGCTCAAACTTTTTCATGCAATACATCTCGTCCATGATTGGCTACTGGAATATTCATGAAAAGTTTGAACAGCGTGCAAACGTTCAAACTTGATAAAAATGCAAAAAGATGCTTTCAAATTTTGATCAAAATTTAAGCAAAAAGTTTGAGCGTGTGAACACGCCTTAAGCAACGGAGAGACATCGCATAGACGCACCGCCTTATCTCTCCGTCGCGTTAGTTTCAGTGAAACAAAGTGCCGCGCTCTTAGTGATTTGTGCAAGTCTCAGACATAAAATAATAATTTTCATAAGAAAAAAACTCAGTACAAAAGCATTTTAATATCGTATAATCTTAACCACACCTATCAATAGTACGCTTCGACAGCGCAACAGTACGCTCGGAAAAAATAATACAATTCCAAAAACTTACGCGGTGTTTGTTAGTGTCCATAAATCGCAAGCCGAAATAGTCTTTTTCAACCAACTGTAGATAGTCGCAAACGTAGTCCAACAAGAATTGTCCAGTGTCATATTTCTGAGCGGAAGTAAAAAGTAAACCACAATTAGCTACAAACAATAGTAAAATATAGCTTCGTCTAACGCCGAGTTTCTAATTTAGACAAATCCAATGTGCACATGTGTTGAATGATGAAAGAACATTTCTCTTCACAGAAAATTACACAAACGAAGGTAAAACTAGTTAAATATTTCTTAGCTTAAAATTAGGCACACCACTTCAGTGATTTTGTCTTTAAGAAATTCCATCTACACATCAAGAAATAATTAAGTACACATATACACCGTTCATACCAAAACTAGAACTATCTCTATAAATAGACGTTTATTTGGCTTCTTCATTAGCACAAAATTTTGCCAGGGGTGGTGATTCATGAATTCCGAGGCACATAATTGCCCCGGCTGAGATAAAATGTCATTCATGCAGAAAGTACCTCTACAGTAATCCAATGGGTGAAATAAAAATGGAACTTTATAAAAAAATTTGTTTATTATATATACTGTGTGAGCCAATTATTAGGAATGATCTTAGCATGTGAAAAACAAAAATGTCAAGAGAAAATTGAACTCAAGAGAGAGAAGCCATCCAGTTGCCAGGAGGAATGAAATGGCGGCTCCCGTCGTGAACCATAGAGAATCGAAAAATTCCAATGTTTATTTAAAAAAGCAAACATGTAAAGTCAAAAATGTTGTTGCACTACAATATAAACAAATTGTGGATAATATATAATGCAATTAAGCCAAAAACCACCTCTAAAATTTGCAGTCGAGTCGCGTTGAAATTTCACGATACCATCGAGACAAGCGAACAAACTGAACGCACATTCTAAACCAGCGGTGTATCCACGCGAAACAGAAAATTACAATCAGAATCTATACCTAATCCTGGACGTGCTGCTATAAAAAGGGCTACTAACAGTGTTAACAGAACTCATCAATAAAGCTCCAAAAATGCACAAAAAGTAGGCGAAACTAAATCGAACATTTTTTGAAAACCCGCAAGCCGGATTGCCAAGCCACCCGGAGTAGCAGACATACCTTAAAATCAACCACCACATTTTCGCAGTCGTCCAACAGCCGAACTGTGCATTTGTACTCCTTCGAACTCAATGAGCTCTTACTCCCGACGCGGCTTAGTAATGACGTCATTTTGGGCGCTTCCGAGAATCCTCGCAAAACACTTATTCAATCTGCTTTCTACTCAATCGACAAACGATGACGTTGCAGAGTTGCCCACGTCGGGCAAGGTTGCAATAAAATCTCTTTTAACAAATATTATGAAAGAAATTTATTATGTCTACTTGAGAGATCGTCGCATAAAAACAAGTTAAGTATTCAATTAACGTAAGCCGATACCTAAAAATAAATAAACTAGTTTCTCGCAAGCGAAGCTGAAACTTCATCTGTGTATAATACTAACGGCTTTTTGTGTATGTATATACCACACTGAGAACTCTAGAATCACTTGTGTAATCCTATAATGATGGTCTTATAAGAGATAAACTATACCCACCTTCATATTATACGTGTCACAAAACATGTTGTTATAGCTTATCGAAAGGCGCCGAAAATAACAAATACCCAAATAACTAACGATCATAGACCAAATTGTATTAGTTCCATCTTTTTGAAGTTTGCTTTAGAACGAATATGGGCCCTAAGGTCCCCACTTTTCAAAAGACTGTGAACAGGCCAAACTGTGCGAAATTAGAAACTCATAAATGAAAAGTGCCGAATGATAGGGTTTGATTCCTAGATGAGCACCACGATTGTTACAATGTTAAATAGCGAACAATCTCCCAGCTCTATTATTCTGAAAACCAGTAAAATTCCCGCATTATTAAATGCTCCGTTGGTGGCTTGAAAACTCCACGTTTTATTGTGGACTAACGAAATCGGATTCAGAAAAGGCTGTTTAACATCGAGAGCGGTCTAAAATCCCGCTGTATACCGCTACAGTTTGAACTTGCTTCAAGTTAGGCGGTTCTTTTTAACAAGACAGACTGTGCTTGTAACCGTACTGAGGCATACTCGTAATCTGCACATAAGACGCTTTGGATAAGCTATCTTTTATGCACTGTTGCCATTGGGAAAGGGATCAGTCAGTAATAATTTTGGCAGATTCGAACTCAGCGCTTCTAGTTTCACCCAATTCCTTCCCAAAAATTTTATATTAAGAACGTTTATATACCATAGCACTCCATCAGAGAAACAAATCTGCTATTTTATACCTTGATCGATCTGCCTCATGATGAATTATACACAAATATTGCTTTTTATCCGTAATAACCATGACTATTTTAATTTCGTTAGTATTTACTTGTAGCCGTCTAGATATCGTTATAACAGCCCGCGTCTGCCCATCTAATAAGCGCTATTTCACGACGATGCACTTCGATACATATACTTTGTATACAACATTTCATAACAACAATGTAGACGGTAAACAAGCAATAAATGTATTGCACAGATGGTAAACAACAAACAATAAATAAGGGAATAATACATTGTTACATACGGTTAAGATACCTACTGATGAAGTCTCCGAACCAAGATTATCAAATTCTGTAGACGCAAAAGAACGAAATCCGTAAAACAATATAGCAGTCGGAAACGTCCCAATAACACGCATAATTTTTTAAGCCGAGCGTTTCAACCGTTCTAATAATCATAAACCCATCGAAAAATGTGTCGTCAAACTCTGACTGAACAGACTACACTCTTGGTACACGAATAAAACTACAAAAGCTGAGCTACCCGAATAATGGTAGCTATGTTGTCCAATTTCATTTTTGAACATAAAATTATAAAATCAACAAAAGCCCATGCTTTACGCAAATAAATAACAATACTAATCATCAACTGTAGCAGCAATAGACGCGTAATTCTTTACGCTTGTTCCCGATGTCTAGTACAGCCGCTCACACTCCGGGCGACGAAAAGAAACCTAAACTAACTCAAAAGTAACATAAAATTCAGCTAACTTCATGTTAGCTAAAATATAAATTTGGTGAAGATTACATGATGCAAATTAGCACAATCTGTAAACAACAAAATAACAAATTTAAGGATTTAGGATAAGTAGTGGGATGGGGGCCGTACAAACAATAAAATGGTGAACACCCGATTTTGTTGTTTTGGAAAAGGGTTGTAAGTTATTTTAGGGAGATTGGGAGTGTTTGGGCCCGAACATAACCTATGTAGCCTACCAGACAAACATCAACAAGATATACCTCCTAGCATACTGGTTCTTGTGCTCTTATGTTCTTATCTCGATGTGGATTGGATTTCATTGCTTTCATCTTGTGATAGTGTTATACAAATGTGGGAGATATTTCGCTCATTGAGCGGAGCGAAGCGAAGCGTTTTTATTTTCTGTCTGGGAGTAAAAAGGTCGATGTCGGTCCGTTCGTTAGTTCGTACGTTCGGTCCGACGGATCTCGAGAACCACTGAACTGATTTAAAAAAAAATCTTTTTGTTTGAAAGCCTATCATGTCAGAGTGTACACCTGATATTTGGGATTAAAAAATTTTAAGTGGTTAATTAGTAATTAGCTAATTAGTTAAGCTTATGCAGCTAAAATAGAGAATTTTGCAATATTTGTGTTATTTATTGAAATAGAATCGTTTCGATAGGGTTTTTGGGTCGAAGAATTAAAATATATTTTACCAATGATAAAGCCCTATGCCTTATGCAATGTAGTTACAAGAAAACATAAAATTGAGTATATTCGTATTGCCACAGCCCAAGCTCCGCTCACAAATGTAGTTCCACTACCGATTAGTTATGTATCCATGCTCGTGATTTGTATATCCCAGTAAAAACTGTCGATGCTAGTACAAGAACGCTTAAACTATATGTACAAACTTCGACGAATTAAGGCTAACCATTGGGGAAAGCGCAATGAGCTTAGTGGTAGAGAGCGTTATGCGTTGACTGCAAAAACTCTAGACGACGCCACCAACCACTATCTAATGCGAAGTGAAGACGGCATTTTAAACTCAGGCAATAGCAATTTGTTGTCTTATTTAAATTCCCGCCGTAAAAGTTGAAATGGTATCGGCGTTATACTTAATGATGATAATGAGCTTATAACTGATGACCTCACGCGATGTGATATCTTAGCTTCGTGTTTTAGTTCTCATTTTACATTAGATAATGACCTCCTGCCGTCGCTCCATCTGCTTTTTCACACTTCTTTCTACTTGGATACTGTCTATTTTGATATAGAATTAGTTCGTTATTATCTGATTATTTATAACATGTCTATGCAATCATATGTTTTGCCAAATGTGTGGAAAACTATGGATATTACTCCTGTTTTTTTAAAAGGCAACAGTTCTTTACCTGGTAATTATAGGCCCACATCTCTAAGCTTCTACGTTGTTAAAATAATGGAAAAATTTTATGTGAAGAGATTCTCATTCACGTATATCGTAACGATCTTATTCACAGGTCTCAACATGGTTTTCTGAGGAAAAAGTGAACCTGTCCACAGCTACTAGAAACATACTATGATTGGTGTAGATCTCTCGATTTGGGTAATTTTGTTGACCGTATCTTTGTGGACTTCCAAAAAACATTTGACACAGTATCTCATGCAAATTTGTTGTATAAAGTTCAAGCTTACGGTATAGTCGGTCTGGTATATACCTGGATTGAATCATTTCTAACAAATAGAGCCCAACGTGTTCGAACAGACCTAGGTTTTTCTAGGTATTATAATGTCACCTCTGGTGTTCCTCAAGGTAGCATTCTTGGTCCCCTGTTATTTGTCTGCTTTATAAACGACATTTGTTATATTATGCCCGAATATATTTCTTGCAAATTATGCGCTGATAACTTAAAAATGTATTGCGTTGTTAATAATAAGTTTGGAGAATATGAACTTCAATTTGCTCTAAATGCTATTAAATCATGGTCCAACGCTTGGCAATTGCAAATCTTCATCTCGGTCGCCAAAACAACCCCTTCGAATACTCTATTGAGGGTAATTTAATGGTGTGTAAGTGGTCAATACTTGATTTGGGAGTTGTAACGCAATGTAATTTAAGTTTAACGAACATTGTGACAAAATATGCTGCAAAGCCAATAAAGTTATCGGCCTATGTAAGCTTTAGGGGCGGAAGTGAAATGTATGCTATACCCTTCTCGATATACTAAGGCTAAGCCTTAGTCTTAGCCTAAGCTAAGGTTCCTATATGAGCCATGTACTAAGCCTAAGCCTAAGTAGGGAGGCTGTCGCACCCCGAGCCTCCCACTCTAAACTGTTTTTTCTAACGTTATAATGTACGGCCTCTAAAGATGACATAGGTCAAGTTATCAATATGCCTTTAAGTTGTTTTATCTCTAGTAATAAAGCTAGTTTTATTCGTGCGTACAAAAGTTTCGTTCTACCTATAATAGAGCACTGTTCTTCAGCTTGGTCCCAACACTCCTTAGCACTAGTCAATAAAATCGAACGTGTTCAACGTTACTTTACTGTTCGTTTGCTTGCACGTTTGTGCCACCCTGCGATATCAAATCCTGAACGTCTGCTGTTGTTCAAGCTTGATCCACTTGAATTACGTCGTCTTTATTGTGATCTTACATTCTGTTACAATATTGTCCACAACGATATCGCTATGCCACGTGAGCTCTTTTTTATACATGCATTTACTAATACGTGGATACCACCTTCACATTGCTCTCTCGCATTCTAATATCGACACTCCCCGCTTTAAATTTTTCGCCGGGTTCCTTTCATTTGGAATAGTTTACCTGAGTTTGTAGAAGACAAACCATTGGTTCGAGCTGCTAATGCTAAATTATCTAGGTCTAGATTGGAGAAAGTTAACTTGCATAATTTTTTACAATACGATCACTTTCTAGGACGGGTGTAAGTGGGTTTGCCCCTTCTAGATCCTTTGTAACAAGCCGGTATATATGTTAAAAATACTTAGTGGTCCAACATTCACAACCTCCCTCGGTCAAAACATTTTCTAAAATGACATATTTTGTTCATTCTCTCTGTAAAATTTAAAGATACAACATATATATGATTACTAATTTCTTTATTAAATACTTAAGTGTGAAGTCTGTCATTCTTAGCAATCCGTTGTTCAAGGGCATTACGATCTCTAGCTAGACTCCAATAATTAACCAGGACTTTAGATTCAGTACGCTCGATTTGCACTAAGGCATTAAAAAATGCACGCGGTCCTTCTCTCACTGTCAACTTTTGGGCAGGTCCAACTTGTATTTCCCTTCCTCATAGACAATATTTCATAGGTTTGACCTAATTTTCAAAATTATACCGATTTCATTATCCTCCCCTGGGGAACATCCACTTTCCCACAGGGGTGACTTCTACATTTATCTCCGGGAGGGAGAAATTATCTAAATTTCATATTACACCTCTTAGTTCTTATCCCTTACCCATATATTACCCTTTAAAAACTGACTCTAAATCTAGGAATTTACAAATTTCCTTACTTTTATCTAAATAACACATTTCTCTAGGTTTTATTATTATTTCCTCCCGGTGGGGTGTGTTATAGGCCATAACGGTTTCGTTTACACTTATCCCCGCTCGGGTGAACCCATTATTCACTCCATATTGGGATATATTATCCCTATTCACATTTCATGTTACCTAAAAATCAATATTTTTACCTTCTTACCAAATTTGCCAAAGTATCAACATTCTCCCAATTCAGATATAATTTTCTTTTATCGCTAGACTATATTTTATCTTCTCCCTGTGTTGGAAACCCCTTAATTTCATTTTCATCGGGTTCGAAATCCTCTAATTTCCACTATTTTCTCCCGAAAACAAATATATCAATATTTGACTTTTTCCTACCTATATATGACTTTTTAAACCCTTAAAACTACCAATGGGGGTACCCTCATTCACTCCCCTCCAGAAATATACTCAACCCCTAAGGGACACCTCTATATAACCCCTATTTCTAACTCAAAACTCTCCAAAAATTCTCCTAAAATTTGAGAAATATTATTACTAATATATATATACTATCAATACTAAATAAATTTACGTAGCTAATTGTCATGTCTATCGTGTGAAGATAGCTACGTGGTTGGTTTTGATTTTGACATTATCATTAAGCGACGTATTATTATGTAGGTAGTCGTGCTTTTTGTGTGGAGTTGCGAATTTCTTTATGTATATTATGATCGATATATTATGTGTTGTTGTTGTAGTAGATATATATAGATTCACTGCGAGTATATTTTTGTTTTCGTTTTTTTTTTACAATTTGTACTTTCTCTTAGTTCAGTTAAGAATTTAAGTATGAGCGTCTTACAATGGTTTCTGTATTATCTTATTATGGTGTGCCGGTGAATAGGTCACTCTTTCTCACAACTTGTATGCGAGTCCCGCTGGTGATAGTTTTCTTTTTTGTTTTAGGACATACTCACTAGTACCGTACGGTTGTGTATCGGCCTATACTATTTTCTCGTTCCCATACACATATGGTATTTGTACATATTTGCGTAGATAGATACATGCACACACATAAGTATATCTAGGTTCACTCACAGTGACTTTGCAGGAGGTTACCTGCATCTCTGGACCCTGCCGAGGAGGCGGGTGTGCTAGGCAGAGTAAGTCCTAGCCGGGTTTAAGGCAGACCAGAAGAAAGGGCAGCCCATTCCTTAAACGGGAACCTCTGGGTGGGATTGGTCTTTCTACCTTTCCGGCACCTTTTTACCACCCGTTGGACCCCAGGCTGCGACACCATGGGCTGCTCTATCGTCGAAGGCTGTGACATTGTAAACATTCCCTAGGGTGGGACATAGTTGCCGGAACTACGTCTTCGCGCAAGCCTCGCCTAGGGGTTGTCCAATGCACAGGCCGGGGAAATTTTACGCTTAGGGGGCTTGGCAGTTATGGGCCAACACCCACGTTCTATTTAGGGAAAATCCTGTGTCACTTGTCCCTTAACACTAACACATAAAATTCTTTAGTTTTTCAGGGTCACGAACCACACGATCACTTCAGGTAGTACGATTTAAGGTACATGTATCCTGTAATGCATGATCGCACTTTATTGTCCTAAAAATGCTTTAAAATCCAAAAATTTATAAAAACTGTTATAGGAAGATTGGTTACGCAGTGCGAAACTCACGGTTACCATTATGACCCCAATATTCGGGAAGCTTGCTATGGTTGTTATACCTGGTGCATAATGCCGGGAATTTGTTAAGTTTTGTTCTATAATTTTTTTATTGTGTTCTAACGATGTTCCCATATCATCTTTAAAAATTTCCAACTAACTTCGGGTAATAAAATTTTCTACTATGCGGCTGTGCGTGTTACCTGGCCAGCAGGAGTTGATGGTGTTGTTTTTCTTTATTTTACTTGTAGTTTACTCGATGTTACTTATATATGACTTGATGGTGCAGGCCACCAACGCAGACGCTATCCGTTGTAGAATACTTAGGGTGGCAGGGCCACACCATGTTTTCCCAGCACTTACTCATTTGGCGTTTATTCGGGACTCTAGGCTAAATTGCTATCGAAGCCTCTGGTTCAACGGATTGCTAGATTTGTTACTTTAATGGTGCTATTCTTTATCTATTTTCAGACGACCTGTAAATACTTATAGCTTTAGTGTTCTGGTGCAATCTTTCGACATTAATATTACGATCTCTAAAGGTAAAAACCCAAGTCTTTGTTTTATGCATAAGTTGGTCGTTCAGGGTAACGGAATTTTCCAGTATTGACGGAACAAGCTAATAGTCTTACGAGACGTCCCTCATAGCTCCAGTCTATATCTCCACTCTGGCCGCTTGTCGAGCTGAGATAGAGCCTGGATGCCTTCAGGACTAACATAGTTCACCCCCACTCTGATTCAGCCGCCCTTGACAAAATTTCTTAGTGCAAATTTTCTGAACATTTTCTACGGCCAATTAGTTATTTACCCGAGCAGATTCAGCGTATCAATCAGAACGATTTCAGCACATTCGCCTCTCTGGATCAACCGCTACCGGAAATGCCTAATGCTGAATGGGGCGTCTACAATCATCAATAAATGATAAAATTTTAATAGCAATAATAATTTGTAACTATTAGTGATTATATTCTGGATTTGACTTTCGCCATATTGACAATTTGTTTTATACGGATAATAAACAATGTGCCATTGACACTTTATTTCTTCATGATGTGCCAAAAGAAGAATGAAGAATACGGACATTACTTGTGATGAACCAAGCCTATATTTTTTATAGTCATTGTTAACATTGCTTATGTTTCATTTATATAATTGTGACGGATATATATAATCTGGTAACTATATGGTAATATGAATATGCTTGCTATGAGATCATATAAACCGAGGTATAAAACCTACGTAAAACTGAATTTTTGAAACAGAATTTGTAACAAATTCCATCTTGCTTATCATAAAAATTACTGAGTCTTTTCTTTATTTTAAAATAGCCTAAAGCTAAACATCCGGTTCCGCTTTGGGTGAATAAAAAATCGAATTTTCATTTGAGATAATACGGAATTTTAACTTAACTAATTGATTTTTCAAGAAAATTTATATTGAAATTTTTCTAAACCTACCAATTTTCACAAAGTTATAAAACTTATAAAAAAATTACAATATACTTATGGTAAATTTCATTAAGTATCTACCTCTATAATATTGTGTCGAGCTTGGCTACAGGGATATGTCATACGTTGTGTTATTTGTTTTCTATATTGTAATATGTTGTAATATAATCTGGGTTAAATATCAACTTGTATAATTTTCGTGTTGGACAGAATCAAAATCACAATATCGTTTTTCAACTAAGTTTCACTTATAAATTATAACTAGGTTTATAGAACCATTTTCTTTGTTTTGGCAACCCACAAAACTATTTACAAAATTTTATAGCTCTATGAGTATTTTCTATATTTTAATTAGAGGGTTTTTGAATTAGTATAAATAAAAATTTCTATGTTACTTAATCTTAATTATTCTATGTTACTTAGTTAGTATTAGCACGGATATGCAATCCTGCTAACCGAAATTCAATTTAGCATTAGCTTAATTCTGAAGATGCTACGTCTAAAAGGGTGCCGAATGCACCAATACCATCCATACCTAAATTCACAATTTTTATCCTAGGGCAGTTTACTTTTTAATGCAACCAATGATCTAAGTTGCCATGCAACCAATGCTTAGGTTGCCAGATATAATTGGCAATCAACTCGGATTGGTTTAGCGGTAGTTTATTTTAGTGTATATACGTTCACACGGCCTAGTCAGCTTAGTTCACAATCCAGTACCAGACATTGACCTAAACTCGATATCCCTGCCCGGGACAATGACATGTCTACCACTTGGAACTCGCGCAACTCTCATCCAGTGATAAAGGGTATCTCCGACCGCTGGTAGACCGGTCCATCCCTTTGGTGGCTCCTACCCCTTATTCTTGATTTTACTTATATTTTTGGGTAACTCACGAACTCGCTCTGTATCTTCACCTCTCCCCTTGGCCACCATTGGAGATGTCGGTTACGTTTTGGTAAGAAACGTGCCGCGGAGATGGCCGATAAACTCACACTCACATCATTCTTTGTGTGTCACACGTATAAGCTAATTCCGGCGTATATCCTTTAAATCAGAAGCATTCAAAACAATCCGCAGGCCATTGACGTAATATCAGAAAAATTCCCGATTTATGCTGTGCTACAACAATGCCGCGACGTATGTAAGCCAAAATCTACTGGCTAGGTGATCGTTAAATCAGTACAAAATAATGATATTTAAAACAAAACATGAGCAATGTTGTCCTGATATGCAACTAGTTTCCGCGACGACACACCCAAAACTTCCTGATTAAACAGAACTATGCTAACATATGTTAGCTAAAAGAAAAACGAAAAGCAAAATATGCAATTAGGTAAGTAGGATAAGTAAAATTTTAAGATTTAGTTTTGAAATTTAAGTTTAAGTAGGGAAAGATATAATAGAGAACTCGAAATTTAAACTAATTTTTTATTTTAAGATCCTTGGACTTCAATAGCCTACTGGACCTCCTACAGCTGTCGATCTCACACTGCTTCTAATTTTGTAAATTCGTTGGATTTCTCACTGGCTATGTAATTTTGGTTTTGTCAATTTGTCTTTACACCATCTATGTAATTTTTTGCTTTTGTATTGGCTGTGAAGTACATTGTTTAATACTTTCGTGTTATGTTTATTAAATAAATCAAAATTAAAATCAAAAATTGATTACTACAACCCAAAATTGAAGGCGATTAAATAATAGCTATGTAATTTAGGGAGAAAAAATTATTGAACCAAAAATATGTATATTAAAAGTATATATCGCACTGAGACAGTTAACCAAGAAACAAGGTGACCTATCTTCAGCAAAAAAATTACAAATGTCAGTTTCAGTGCAATACATTTTACGGTGTATATTCCTTGGAGTGGTGTTGGTGGCAATCTGTTGATGATTTCTTGGTGACGGCTAACGTACCTGCAACTTACAAGCTAGGAAGCAGCCTAGAAATATTCCTACAGCTACACATGTTGGTCTGGTTTCAGGAACTAGGGAGGTCAAACCTACTTTTAGCCCAAATATTGTTTAGTATTACTTGCGGCAGACACAACGGTAATAATTTAACCATTTCGAAAGTATTAAGCGTTGTGCTTTTACCATCCCATATATTTGATCCTCATTTTTGCCAAATCACATTTTATTCACTTTCGTACTTGCTATCACGTCTGTGCACATTAAGGGTTATAAAAACTGAGCATTAAGATAACAACGATTAATTGCAATAAGCCAAAAAAACTGCAACAAACGTTCGAATTTCGGCCCGAATTTCTGACCTAATATTAAGTAAGCACGACTCAGTGCTTCATAGAATTGAGCACGCACTGTCAATATTGAGCATAGTATATCATCCGCTGATTTATCATATATCGCAATTGCTATATTTCTATTAATTGTCCCTATCCCAGTAATCCACTCTACAGCCCTAAAATACAACTACGGAAGTGTTAGCTGTATTACTTTACCGCCCTGGACTAGAGCAATTAGGCGAGGCAAAAATGTGCACAGACTCACAAATTTTTAATTTAACCTTATAATGCAAGAAACATTTAGAAGATTTTAAACACGTCGCGATATTTACGCATTTCAATTTTCTGCAATAAAACAAAAATAAAGACCTCAAGCTTCAAATATTGTAGACAAAACTATGAATATTCGCCTTCAAAAAACACCTCAACAATACTAATGCTAATTAACAACAATAAAAAATAGTATAACAGTTATCAACGTAAACTTGAGGTGTCAACATGCACTGCATGCCGTGAAGTTCTCGATATTCTTATCATAAACCTATGATTATGTAGCTATATGAGACATTTACGGGTATTTGCTGTATTTCCCCAGTCCGAAGTTAGTCAATTTTGTAGATACAATAGAACTTTTCGTATATTTCGACTCAGGTCGACGAGGCGGTTCAGAAAATTTCCGTTTGCGAAATGTTTATGATATAAAGTTTTATTTTAATTTTCTGAGTGCCAATTTTCAATATCAAACCGGAGGGGGCACCAATATCACACTGGAGGTGGCACCAGTGTCAAACTGGATGGGGCACTAAAATGAAACTGGAGGGGGCACCAACATCAAAGTGGAGGTGGCACCAATGTCAACTGGAGGGGCACCAATATCAAACCGGAGGGGGGACCAATATCCAGCTGGAGGGGGCACCAATATCAAACTGGAGGGGGCACCAATATCAAACTGAAGGGGGCACCAACATCAAACTGGAGGTGATACCAATGTCAAACTGGATGGAGCACCAATATCAAACCGGAGGAGGACCAATATCCAGCTGGAGGGGCACCAATATCAAACTGGAGGGGGCACCAATATCAAACTGGAGGTGGAACCAACATCAAACTGGAGAGGGTCACCAATATCTAACTGGAGGGGACACCTATACCAAACTGAAGGGGCACCAATATCAAACTGGAGAAGGATACCAATATCAAACTGGAGGGGGCGTCATATCAAACTGGAAGGTGGAACCAACATCAAACTAGAGAGGGTCACCAATATCTAACTGGAGGGGACATCAATATCAAACTGAAGGGGCACCAATATCAAACTGGAGAAGGACACCAATATCAAACTGGAGGGGGCGTCATATCAAACTGGAAGGGGGCACCAATATCAAACTGGAGGGGACACCGATATCAAACTGCAGGGGGCAACAGTATCAAACTGGAGTTAAACACCAATATCAAACTGGAGGGGGCACCAATATCAAACTGGATGGGGCACCAAAATAAATCTGGAGGGTTTACAATGTCAACTGGAGGGGGCCATCAATATCAAGCTGGAGTGGGCACCAATATCAACCTGGAGGGGGAACCAATACCAAACTGGAAGGGGCACCTATGTTAAACTGGACGGGGCACCAACATCAAACTGGAGTAGAGTTTCGTAGAGTTCTATGTACCAGTGTTACATACGACATGTCGTATGTAAGAGTGGTTACGTACGACATGTCGTATGTAACACCAGTTAGATACGACATGTCGTATGTAACATTGGTTACATACGACATGTCGTGCGTAACACGGGGTACATACAACATGTCGTACGTAACACAGCTAAGTACGACATGTCGTATGTAACAAAAATTTTCGAGTAGATTGGCGCATTATTCTGTGAATCAGCAACTTATTAACTCTAGATATGGTCACGGTTCAGACATGTCACTTCACTTCTAACTTAAATATGCAATCTCGTAACAGCTAGACTAAAGAGACTAAAATCTCTTACAGCTAGCCGTCAAAGATGTTTGTCTCTAATGGCTAGCTGTTAGAGACTTTTGTCTCTAATGGCTAGCTGTTAGAGACTTTTGTCTCTTAGAGCCAGCTGTAACATACAAAAATCTCTTATAGCCAACCGTTAGATATTTTAAATTCTAATGGACAGCTATTAAAGACAATTGTATTTTATAGATGGATGTAAGAGACAAAAGTTTCTAACAGCAAGCCATTAGAGACAATAATTTGTTATGACTAGTTGCAGGAGATTTTAGTCTCCAACAGCTAGTTGTTAGAGATTTTTGTATTTATTGACTATCTGTGTAAGACTAAAATCTCTTACAGCTATCTGTTAGAGACTTAAATATCTAAGAAGCAGTCATTAAAGACAAAAATCTCTAGCAGCCGTTTTCAAGAAACTAAAATATCATATAGCCGTCCATTAGAGATTTTAGTTTCTTGCAGACGGCTGTTAGAGACAAAAGTGCCCACTTTTTGCACTCATTATTCTGTGAAATCTGCATAACACCATGGTACTCAAAATTTTCGAAAAAAATTTTCTCGATAAATGTATAATTTCGTATGTATACTATTCGAACAGCATTGATGAGCTAGTGCAATGATGGTAAAATCAGATACCCTTCAGTTCAGTTAAACAGATCGACGAGGATCCCACCGTAGCTGCATGGCTTGAGAGTGCACACCCTGAGTTTTCGTGTCGTCATCCGAATCACTCTGAAATCCTCACTGGGGCAGAACTACGATTTTAATGGTGGCTCCGTCGGTAGTATTGTACTTAATTTGACATTGACTCCGGTTGCAACTGACTTCAAGTTTAGCACATCCTATCCGAAATATGTATTTGCCTCCCTTATATCCAAGGAGTCCTTGTCTCTTTTTTCAATTTGCCCGTATAATAGGGTTACCAAAAATGATGAAAGCATTTGCTACCCACCAGGCAATCCTTCTCGCACTAATTGTAAAATTGTGCGCCGTTGCTAAGGGAAAGAGCATAAGAAGAAATAGGGAAATTTTCATTTGTAAACTCCATTTTTCTCTTGCGAACTTGCATTTGTTGGCGCGTGGAGCATTAACCTAACGCTCCAGCACCCGCAAGGGTGACCCCTTACAATTTGAAAGTAAGCTTTAGGTTTCATTCTAAAAGACCAGGTGGGCTCCCTGAATACTGCATGAGGAGAGCCCCATATGAGTAAATTGTACCGAAGTGTAGCCTTGGGAACAATTTCACTTAACATGAGCAAATTTATTTTTAAAAAGTATTAAGGTGGAAAGTTATAGTTTATTGTGTCATCTTTGCTGTTGTTTATTTTTGTATTACGTTGTCAATTTGATGTGTACGTTTGTGTTGTTTACGTAAGAAAAAACATTCGAGCAACCTATGCTGTGCTGTATTGATGAAGTGTATATTATTAGCAAGTATAATCGCGTATGTATTACGTTTATCGAAACATAAAATTCGTTTGTTTTTGAAATTGAATTTTCCCAACATATTAAAGCAAAAAAATATAAACGCATAAATTCATACAAAACTGGGCAGGGGGATGGTTTGGGAATATAGAGATTTTGATGCCAAACGTCATAGAGCCCGCTGTAGTTTATGCAAACCAAATCTGGCCACAATCGGCACACTCGTTAAGGAGTTACGGACCTCATCCCTCGGTAATTTCTGTTAATAAGAATATATTTAATTCTTGAAAATTATAACTTTAAGAAGGTGTAAAGCAATTTAAAATTTTACAATTTGTGTGCCGGGGATATAGTTTGCTTACTTATCGAATTTGAGTGCGAGCTTTGGGTGCCTTAACTGTCACACTTACATTAGCGGATATGTAAGTGTATTTCTGCTGAATTTTCTGTAAAATCTCAAAATTTGTTATGAGTTACGGATTCCAAGAATTTCATAAGAAGGGGGTTCTCAAACGAAAAAATTAAAACTTATGTTAGAGAGCGAATTTAATAATTATAAGAATTTGCAACCGGGTTGGCAGCGATTATATTAAAAATTATTGGGTTAGAGAGATTTGAGAACTAGGATTCTTTTGAGTTCCAAGAAATCCGGTTTAGAAAGGTTATTTAAGCGGCTGCGCAGTTAGATCAGGGCCTCAGTCGGCCTCAGAAGCTGCGCAATCATGGTGAGTACGGTTCAGCCGTTTATTTGTTTTACTGTGTGTAGAGTTTGTAGTTTGTTATAGTGTGTGAAATAAACTCTCTGAATTATTAGTGTTACAAGATGAGGCCTTAAGATTAAGCTCTCTAAAATAAATAGTCCGAGGTGCTCGCATTGGGGAATATTGTAGTTACCAACTGTTAGTCCTTGTGTAATGTACGGTGGGACCAAACACCCCTAGGACCACGTAGGCTACAAAATGAAAAGAAAAGCAGAAAACAAAAATGAAAATAGGACCCATGGAAGAAAGAAGAGAGGGTTAGAGTACGGAAGTAGGAAGGCAGAGAATTAAGACAATCTTCGGAAGTTAGAAAATTTGGGGATTTTAAGGTAAAAAAGTGCATAGCGATGGTGGTAGGAAGGCAAGGAAATGTATGGGACAGAGGTATGAAGGAATGATATAAGGGGTTGGTGAGGATAAAAGGAATTTAGATGAGAGGAAGAAGACAGAAAGTTTTGTTTCGGAAAATGAGGGAATGAATTATTAGATAAATTTCAAAAGAAAATAGAGACTTAAGAAAAATAAAAGCAAATGGTGGAAGAAGAACAAAGATGGCAAGTTTGGGGAAAGGAGAATTTGAGAGGAATGGGGGTATGAAAACAAAGTCTTGGAGAGGTGGATGTTAGGAAATTTTAAGGGAAAAATTTGACGAAAAGAAATGATTGGAGGAAATTTTGGTAAATTGTGAGGAAGGGGTAAAGTGAAGGTAAAATAATTTGGGAGGCTATGAGGAAGTTTGTGGTAAAGTGAAGATAAAACAATGTTTATAGAATTAATTAAAAAAAGAAAAATGGAAGCTGGCGGGATAATTACTTAGCTAGCGGGAAATCGAGAGGAATGATATATTAGTTGGTATGCAGCATCCGCGTTCTCGGGAAAAATCGTCCCGGCATGCAGCAACCACCTAACGTTACAGAACTATAGGACACAATATTAAAAGAAAAATGTAAAAAAAAGTATTATGAAAAGTATTATTATTATTATTATAACTATTATTATTATTATTATTAAAAAAATAACTATTATATTAAAAAAAGTACAATGCCGGTGGGACGCTTGGTATGGCGCGCGTCTTTTCGTGAGCGGTACTAGTATCCTATATTCAGCGTTGCAGCGTGATCTTGCTCGGCTCTACGTGCTCGAGTCTAGATATTTTGGCAACAAACACGGATATAGAATGTTTATTATAATATGATAAAAGGTTAGGCACTGTTATCACTGTAGCTGGCTTAGGCAGTATGCTCCGATAACTGTATCAGAATAATCGTACTCTTCTCAGTCCTCGCTTCGAAAAGCCTCGACACTATTCTATAGTCCCATATTTTAGCTCACACAGGCTTCGCACTTGTATTTCAATAACGACTGATTGAGCTCTCGTAACCAAAACGGCGGTACTTTCTTTAGTACCAGATTGTTTTCAGCTCACACTCGTACTCCACCGGTTTCCTTGAACTGTCTGGCTTTTGCTAGTGCACAGTCTGACGTGTCACCTTCACTATGCACTTCGTCTACTGATTTAGGTGCTCTAGACGATCCCTATCTAGTACTTCATCCTTAGTTTATTTAAAACTAACAAGTATTGGCTTATTCGTTAACCCTAAGTTATTCCAACTATTGCTTAACGGTCATGCTTGAGCGATACTTGTCGGAGCTTAATCTTTTTCTATGGCGTGTAGAGTCGTGCTTACGCGGCGCTCCGACCCCCAGACGCTACTATAACACACGAAAGATATAAATTAGGCCACCAATAAATGTATTAGTAGGTAGCTGGGCTGCGCAAGTTCGGGGTCTGGCGTACCAGTAAAGTGGTGGTGT
The DNA here is from genome assembly GCA_030248225.1 of Trileptium ribeirensis. Lineage (NCBI taxonomy): Eukaryota > Metazoa > Nematoda > Enoplea > Enoplida > Thoracostomopsidae > Trileptium > Trileptium ribeirensis. The sequence continues at coordinate 51,111 of JASANE010017811.1, forward strand.
AAGTACTCGGAGCAAACTCAGTTTGGCGGCGACACTGCTCTACAGCTCGAGTATTATGACTATTCGCTCTTCACGGCACACGTATAGCCGGACGCTGATACACTTTATTCACAAATCACAGTGCCGGAACGCTACCCTAATCACCAAAAATTTGGGTTTTAGCTGGATGTGACTCCACGTTATTTGTACCGTATCTCCTTGTCCAAAAACCTGACATCGTTGAATGAAAAATTTAGGCCAGCGTTCCCGTCACTCCATACGATATTACACGCCTATCTCACCGATAAGGCTTTAATATCCTGCAAACCTTGACGGTTGTCAATACGTAACCAGGTAGTTTGAACGCTCTATTATTAAAATTACGCCACTCGACGCTAACACTCGCCAAACCATTAAAGCAGATATAATTTCCCGTTGAACAACACGACGTTAACAAAAACGCATTGCAAATAAGTATATCTCAAATTAAACAGGTTGTGACCGACTAGCATGTTTTCAAATGACTCACTGCCAACACTGCATTTAAAACGCCACTCGCCATACTCTGTAAAACGTCATAGGAACTAAGTGAAAGTAGCTAACTGATTCATTCGAGAGACCAGAAAAGAAATTTAAACAAGAAGTCAACATCGCACCGCGCATCCGCTCGCAAAAAAATCAACACCATCTCCACAAAACGACATGTAGCAGTAATCTTCGAGAACGTCCCCTAAAAGTAGCTAGGTAATTAATACGAAAACTTTGGGGAAGGGTAGGGTTATTTAGGAGAGTTGTATAAATAAAGTAGTATTATATATTATTATAGTTAGTTTTAATTAAGTTAGGAAATTACATAGCTAGTTTATATTTTTTATATAATATATAATATATATAGTAGGATACACATATGTTTCCGTACACATTACGCTCATATGCCATGCCGAGGGCGACAGGGGATACCAGGGCGGCGTGGGGGCGGCCTTTATGGAAAAGAAAAAGAAAAATTTTGTGGTGAAAAAGGCACCAGCCCCAACAATACTGATTAGAACTTAGGTTATTTGTTACTTTATTAAAGCCCTTGTGGGTTGACACAATGACACCGGACGGTAGCCACTATGCGATTATCTGAGTACCTTAACCTAGGCCTTAGATATACGCTAATATTGCCTTGCCAGTTATGTTAAAGTTATTAAAACTGTACTGCAGCGGTCGACTACTGTGCAGTTGAAGTCTCTCACTCCATACCTATGTCCTACCGGCCGAGGAATCGCATGGGGAGATTCCTGCCCGATGGACACCGGTCCAGAAACAATTACGAATGGGATCTACGGTGGCTCGAGGAGGTAGTCGATTTCTCGCCCCTTACTCACCCGGTCTTCTCAAGAATAGCACTACTTGATGCTCGGGTCCAGACGGTTGCCACAGGCACAAGTAGTACTACTAATTAATTCTGAACCCACCTTCACTCTCACCCTGGAATAGTTCTCACTGGACACAAAGGCCGAATTTTGTAAGCTATTACTAAACCTAGTACGTTGCTATTAGCCTATCGCTCCTACTAAGTCTTATTGCCACTTGCTCATGATTTTCTTGGGAAATTACTAAGTATATAATGAGAAATTATGGTTACTTATTTGTGCCGCCACTCATGAATGTTCCAAGCTGTGTGTTCTATACCACAAGATATACAACGTCCTTCCAATTTCTTGACACACCGGTCTGCAATTCTGTTTATGCAACGCTATCGTAATGCAGTCTTCAAAATCCGCGCCTTCCTTGCGCACCAAAATTTTAATAACCAATTAAGCAGTATTATAAATTTGTGATACTGTGGGGCTCTACTGCGTAACAACCACTCTTCAAATTATAATTCTTCTTAAAACTTGTGATTTATAAATTTCCTGAAATTTTTTTGTCTTTTGAAGATCATTGGAAGAAGAAATATAGAGTTCTTGGGTTTCGATATATATTTGAAATTACTATATCGTTGTAATTGTTGTATTACCGGTGTACATTGTAATCACGGCACTTTAAGCGACCTTAGAGACCTGAATTTAGAAGGACAAAATGATCAATAAGCGCAGAGCAGCCACACACTCAGTTTCCCTCGCGTTGCGAGTTACTAGTTACTACTGTTTCTTTAGCCAATATCTGATTTGGAAAATACTATGTTACCCAAAACGTATTAGAGCAATGTTTTGGCTGATTCGCTATTTTGTGCTGTGGATTTTGCGGCCGGTCTACAAATGGTTTCTTCACGTTGTAACTGGGTCGTCCGAAATTCAACGAATTCTGTACTGGAAAGACGTGTCCAATCGTGAGATTTGTGGATCAGTGGGTAAGTTGTCTGTTGTTTTATTATATCGAAAGTGTTTGTCGTAAATAAATTAGCGAAAATTTCTTGCAACAAGAACTAGTCTTTGTAAAAATTATCAATTCCAGTCCAACACGCATGAATTGATGTACAATACCTTTATAGTACATGCTGAATTATATTTGGAAATGTTTTACAAACCTCTTGTATTTTAATTGTGTGCGCTGTTTGAATTTATACAAATCTGTAAAGCCCACGCTTCGTTCGGCTTTTGTTGTTTTGGATATTCCTGGTTTTATCGCAGGGTATAATGCTACTAAGATTTATGTTTGTTGGAGAAAACTTTAAACGAAAACGTTTGATTTTATTATTTTACTAACGCCCTGGGAAATCCTGAAAAAGGACCAGACTGTTAGGAAAACCCCGGAATTTAACGCGACTGTACCACTAGTCTTAGAAATTCTATGCTTCAAGTGTCCTGAAAATTGACAGCTTCTGTGGCCAAATATACAATAATACATGTTAACTTTTTTGAAGGCCTTTCCCAAATTTATCACTTTCATTTAGTTTTTGTGACGGGCTTAGAAAGTGTATGTCGAACTGAGTGTATAGAGAAAAATTAGCTAGTTTCTATACAGTCGCTTATAGAAGTACCAATTTATACACAACCAAGTAATGCACTTGGGGGATTTCTATTTACCACTTTCTACATCCGTTCGAAAGCCAGCGGATGGAAACTTGGAAGTTGTACAAATGCGCGTGGTTACTCTCTTCAGTGGGTGTTGCAGTAAGAGAAACAGGTAGTGAAATCTTGCAAGAAAAGCGATCATGCTTTCGCAAGGGCTGATGAATCATCGATCGTTTGATAATTTTGTTGACGAAAAATATCGCTCAACTCACGGTCGACATTGGTTAGTGCGCAGCGAAATCGCTAACACTCTTCATACCCGGGTCTAAGAGTTGCCTAAATAAGTTATTTTGAATGTGATCAGTATTGTTATCGCGATTTATTGTTATTCTGTTTCTAGAAATGGCGCTGCGCAACTCACGCTCGCCTCAGCTTCGCGATCTTGTGAGCAGTTGTCCGGCGGAAAACCTTGATTCCGCCGTCGTTACGATAATGAAAGTCAAATCGATTTCGAAGAAAGAACGTCATCGGTAAATGAAACTTCTGTTTAGAGTGCTCGGACACGAGCTAGACCCTGTCTTTGTTGTACATTGGCCATTCATTTTTTCGAATAACATTTTATGGTTGTTTAAATATGGTTGAGAACATTCGTGCGATCCGGTCTCATTCACGGGGATGTATCTCTGTAATGTTCAGAAACTTTGCCGGTTACATACGTTGATTGAATTCTGAGTAGTGAGTGAAGAGAGTGTAGCGAAAAATTCTCGCTGGCGAGAGTGGTAAATTTCGACGATGTCTATGTTTGGGGTAACTCTCATAACATCAACTTTTCTTGCCCCGATTGACCAGCGCGGTTGCTCGAAAGCTTAAAATATCTTTTTGTGCCCTTTAGTTATACGAGAAAATGCATTCCAACTCCTTCGGGTCGCAAAAGTGCATCGGAGGTGTTCGGGTCGGGTCAGGTCAAAATGGGACCGACAAAACATATCATTGGTTGTAGCTCAGCAACTGATGCAGATAATTCGGCCAAATCAGGTTCCTTTTGGAGAGCAATTAAGGTTCTATAAAGCTTTTGCACCCTGGATCCAGCAGTACGGTCCAAAGGGCTCAAGGGACCGAAATTACACGAAAATGGCAATATCTACCGAACCGTTTGAGCTATATGGAGGATATTGGGCTCATTTTGTAGCGCAATACAGCCTGTATGTTAGATGGTGCAACGCTGGCTTCATTATTTCCGCTGCAGGGTTGGGATAAAATGGGTTTAGATGGCCCAGGAGGCCCAAGATACACGAAAATGACAGTACATCTTTAACCGATAGAGGCATATAGGTATTTTTAGTTTAGTGTTCTAGATCTATTAACCCTTTTTGTAGCAATAGATGAAATACCGCGTTTTTATTTATCCTGCCGGTTGGGCCAAAACGGGTCTTTGAATGGGCCCAAGAGGCTCAAAATACAGGAAAATGGCAGTACCTCCGCATCCACTTGGGCTCAATTTGTTGATCAATTCATCTTGTAAGTAGCAGCATATTATAAGTACCTGAATACGCAATAAATTGGTATATCTCATCAACTATTAAATCAAAGCAATCTGTGTATCTCTCTTTAAATTGCATATTGAACTCTCAGAATTCACGACCTTGGCGATGAAACAAGCTACTAGTTGTATGTACCAACCCGTATGGGGAATATTTTTGTTACGTACAATAGGTGTAGACATATCCAACGACTTCGTAATGGTGAATCAGTTTTTCACAGTGTAATAGGACTTCAGTAATTATTATGGTTTAGACATACGTCAAATCGGCTTAGCGAATAATCCGACAGACATTTGATAGTTAAAATTTTATTATGCCATTACTGCCATTCATTTATTTACTGCTAAGAAAGCGTGATGATGTAATGGGCCAACCTGAGCACAGGGTGATATAATGCCTAACTCGACCTTGGCTGGGCTGATTGATGCTCGTAGTAGCCGAATTGTAAACTTGAAATTTCTAGTTGAGCCCTTTATTTACCTTTTCCTCCGAAAAAGCGGGCGAAATAGCCTCGTGTCGAGTCCTGAAGGACCCCCGAAAAATCAGTTTATTGATTGTACCTGGAAAACCGGTGTAGATATCTGAGTAATATTATGTTCGTTTTGTAGAGTAAATAAGACTCTATAAGACTGTATTGCTTTCCTGCACTACTGTTTTAGGATGTGGCATTTAGGCAAAATTGTGTTTCAACCGCTCCCACGAGACTCAACACATACGAGAACGAGCTATACGAGAACGGCAATATCTCACTACCCGCTGGAGGATGTTATTGCTATTTTGTAGAGGACTTTATCTTCTGTATAGCTGCAAATTATTGCGTCAAAACGGTTTTTTGCATGGGATCATGAGGCTCCAAACTCCTGAAAACGGCAATATCTCCGTAACCGCTCTTTTAAGTGGGTGTTATTGGTATGGTTTTGTGCAATAATTTATCTTCTATGTAGATATGATACCCCATTTACGCAATAAGCGGATATATATCCTTAGTTATTCTAGCAACGTGGCTGATACTTCGCTCAGTTTGTAGGGTGACGCATAATACAGCTGTTTAGAACTCATAATTCACCACTTTTGTCGATAAGGCAAGTTACTGCAGTTACAACCAGAATAAAGTGCTCAAAAATAAAACGATGTTTCGTTCGATTTCAATCGTTTTTATTTAAACCAAAATCGATCGTTTGCTATTAACCTAACGAAACTTGAACGCATAAAATATGTTAATTTACGTTCCATTGGACGAACGTCGTTTAAACGAAACTCGATCGATTGCGGTATCATTAGGTTTCGTCTGCGCTCGATTTTATGTGCATTTAATTCGGATTGTAACCGTATACAGTTAATTATTGCAGGAAAGAAGGAATTTTTGAGTCGTGTTTCAGCAGATGGTATGCGGTTTTAATGTTGTCAACAAGCGCCTTGTGTGGTAATTATAAATTTCGAGAACTCAGATTTGTGTGACTTTGTCTTGTTTTCATATTAAGCCCATCCTAGTATCCAGTTTAACATGATGTTTAGTTTCTGTATTGCAACTTTCTAAAATCAAATATAATTACAAGTGGTTTGAATCAACTTGAAATGACTGACGACGTTTAGTGGAATTATAGTTATTTTTACCAGGTCAATGCGGACAAAAAGTGGTCGTTTATAATATTTTTAACGCCTTTGTGACACATACTTCAGCATCAAGACCAAGCTCAGCACTGTGATGGCGTGTATCCTCGGTCACAATCAGTTGACGGTCCAGATTGAGTGGCTTCGTAAAATAAAATATGACCGGGACAACCAAGAGCACGTTGAGTTACTGAAAAAGGTAAGAAATCTGTTATATTGCACTGGGTTAATAGTAGCCAGTAGTTTCATTTGTTAATAGTGTAATATCCATATGGTCTCTCCAGAGAAGATGGAGAACCCCCCAGGGCTTTGGCGGCCCCAACAATGGTCATGCATCCAAATAAATTTTGGCTTCCCCTAGGTCAGTCTCCCAGCACCATCGCCAGAGATATTCAGGTCACATCAAGAATTATCGTCCAACAAGGAACGGTTATAACAAAACTCATTAATAACGCTCATATTTTAACTGCTTGTGACAAAATCCGACGCATTTTCAGAGCTTAAACAATAAATGTGAGACAAAAACAACAATAAGAAAGTTGTAAATGTTTGGAAAACACGAAAAATGCAATTATAAACTCCCCCAGTGTAGCTGTGTGTACGGTTTTCTCTCAGATAAGTCGAAGGAAATTCCGCCAAGTTGGAGCTTCGGGCCCACCAGCTCAAAGCCCTTGGTAAAATTTTACCGGGGTTGAAAAAGATTAGTGCATTGCGATGTTTTGCCGTGGTAATGATCTTTGTTTCACAGTCATAGGTAAATCCGGGTCGAAGACCTCTCGTATCGATAATTTTAATGGGCAAGGCACTGAAATGCCTCGTTTCTCCAGGGTACCATTGGTACAATGAGCGGGAACTTATCAGCCTGACTTATAGACAATATTTTTTTTAATTTAGGCCGATTTCGGACTGGAGGATATATCATTTCAACAATTATTCCGTCATTAATGGACTATCAAAATGAATGGCAGACACAACCTGATCCAAATGTGTCGCAGATTTTAACAGCAAAGCTTAACGTGAACTTATTTCACATAATATTCTGGCTTAACAAGAGTATGGAAATGAAATTAGTTTGTATGTACAGTTTCTGCGAAAATGGTCACTGCAGGAATAAAACCAAATCGGTACCGAAATTCTGAGGTTGACGATTCTTTACATCCCAGATTGTTACGTTGATGAGTGAAAGCTTTTAGAATATCGTTCATAGAACTATAACTCTGTGCCAAGCTTTGAGTGCCGTTGTGTCAAAACGCTTGACTTATGTTCAAGTACTGGTATAAATAAAAGCATTCCAAGGAAATCATTTGTCAGTTTTAAAGGTGAGTAGATGGTTGATCCATACGCACCTTCTTTTCAATGAAGAACTAGCGGAAAATTAGTTGTATACTCGTCGTTTCTTCGTTTCAGCTTTGGTCACTGCTTTATCCCGATGAATCTCTCGAGGCCATGATCACAAAGCAATGGCAAAAAATTGGCTTTCAGGGCGATGATCCGTCAACGGACTTTCGTGGAATGGGCCTGCTGGGACTCATTCAACTTGTGTAGGTCAACGATCGCTGGGTGTTTGGGTTTTCCGAGCAATAGTGTGTACGAGGATTATTTTGTTGGCAAAACAACGTCAATTCAATAGTCCGTGACTTGTTTTCAGTACATTTTTAGGATTCTAAAATTTAAAGCAGAGTTTCTCTCTGAACAAGTTTTGGTTGTCAACTTGTTTTCCTGCCCCTTGTTTTCCTGGTTGTCGACGTCTTAATTAAAAGTTGTTGGTGTAGTTTAGATCAAATTTTACAGCTATAACTTTTCATGGGGGTGAGAGTGACAATACAAACGTGGAATTCCTGTGATTAAGATTATATGCCTTCATATTGGATAAAATTTTGAATAGGTTTTGTAGTATGAGCAAATTAATGTTCAAATTTTGTCAGGTGTTTATAAGTACAATCCCCTGTCTTGCCAACAGTAGCGAGACCACCACTTTCCAAATACCCCATGTCCGCCGCTCCTCCAAATCAGTCGAGCCCCTATGTTCAACTTAATCCAAAAATTTTTATGTCTAATTTATGTTTTCTGTATGAAAAACGTTTTTACATTATTTTCCACTATTTCTAAGGCAAAACCTCGGTTTACAGACTGAAAATACTTGTACGACAGCAAAACTATATGAAATTAAGAAAATATTTAGCATTCCCCTTCTCACTTTGAAACTTTACCCGACAATGAACATGTTTCAATTTTCGTAGGGCTATTGACAGGCCAGATCCCTGTCAGAAATTTCTGTCGGTTTTCGAACAGTCATGGAGCGAACATGGAACACTTGGGCAATTTAGAACAACATAATTTTTGTGAACTATTTCGAGCACACTCGATAACATGAATATTTCAATTATATTAGCGGTTCCTTTTATTTTTTGATATACAAATTTTATTATTTAGCGGGCGCATACTATCGAACCCTGGAAGAACAGATTTTGAACACATTCCAACGATATCGAACAAGTTCGAACGAACGACTGTCATCTGTAGCAGGAATTTTAGCTTGTTTCATTGCGATTGTTTGTTGCATTCCGAGCGAATAGTTTTGTTATCTGTAATTACGGACAAAGTGAGCGCGCATACAAATACACACACGAAAGTGGGCCAAATAAGTTCGGTCGAGTCAAAAATTGGTCCGGCTATACTCATTGTGTACACTTTGTAGATTAAAAAGAGTGCATATAATTATGTATACGACTCGTTTAGCAGGCGGCTTTTAAGTTAAAAGAGGCTTTTCAGTGGGCCCATCAGATCCAGAATGGACGAAAACAGTAATATTTCCACAGCCGCTCATGGGTGTTGTTGATGTCATTGTGTAGAGAGCACTTCATTTTCTAAATAGTTGCACATAGTGAATCCATAATTATACAATAAGCGGTTAACGATTAAAGCAACATGGCTGATGTTTGACCCATCTTTTAAGATTATTATTATATATAGCTGTAAAGTCTCTAAATTACATAATTCCACACTCAGAATTCACTACCGTGGCTATGAAACAAGCTAATAATTTTGTTATTTCAGGTACTTTTGTGAAACTCATCCAAATGCCGCTGCCAGAGTGTTTCAGCGTTCGTTTCATCCTAAATTGAGGTTAGTTTTGTAAAACTCATTGAAAGGGTCATTTCGCGCTACGATGTCCTTTTGGTCGGGGGATGGGGTAAAAATGGATATTTTGGTCTGTAGCACAGAAACGGGCAGGGAATGGCAAAAATGTTATTTACGCCAGGAAGCCTCATTACTTAGCTGTTTTTAACAACAAAAATTTTTTGGCCTCACCCCGCCATAAGAAGCTGGACATCCACATAGGTCCCAAATTGATAAAAATCGTAATGACTAATTTTACGACCTTTTTTCCGGGTAATGATGTGGCTCGATGTTAGAAATTATGGCCTTAATTCTTTTTTGTGCAGAATTAGTCAATTCTACACTACGTTTTTAGTTACACAAGTTTCAAATCTACAGATTTCTTGTTACTTACCCCGGCGCCATGGTTAAAAGATCGATTTTAGCACATTTGATTACACCCCCCCCCCGATAATTGCTAGTTTAGGGTATGGTGGAGTGAGTACAAGTCTATTAATTTGTCTATTATGGTTCATTCCCATGAGGAAGGGAATGGTGAAACGATCTGAGCCCTATCTCACGGCCGACCTGTTGATCTCAGGCTTTTAACCACCCACCGGACCACCACCAAAGATTTCGAAAAATTGGCCGTGTGGCGGTATTTCGATGGAATTTCGCGCCTTTAGTTCATATTGTTGCATATTACATTTTGGCACTGCCTTTCGGCCACATATGACACAAAATTATTTTTTGAACATTTTGAATTTCACCCCCCCTACCACGTTACCAGGCATGTACACTGGCGATTGGTATGCATGTACCATATTATTTTTGGATGAAATAAAGTAGAGTAGATGGTGTGAAAAAGACAGTTGAGTGTTGCTTCTAAAATTTTTGAGTGGTTTTGAACGTAAATAAAATATTTACCCCACCCCCAGACCACGTTACCAGGCATGTACACTGGCGATTGGTATGCATGTATCATATTATTTTTGGATGAAATAATGTAGAGTGGATGGTGTGAAAAAGATAGTTGAGTGTTGCTTCTAGAATTTTTGAGTGATTTTGAACGTAAACAAAAAATTTACCCCCCCCCCCCCCGACCACCAGTTACTTCTGGCATTCTAACATGTCTGGCAACGGGAATATTGTAAAAAAACTTTTTTGCATAACACTTCCTTCAGGCTAAACTATCGATACAAAAAACTAACGTTTATGGCTGCTTCGTTTCCATTTAGAAACAGTTATAAATCAGCACCCCAGTCAGTGGTAAGTTTGACCGAAGAATAGGCATAATAAGCTTTATTTTTGACATACGGCGCTCGGCCAAGCCTCATTTTGACGCGCCGATAGGCTGCACGAGATATATAATCACAAAATGGAGGCTAGATTCAAACTGGAGCATGCCAGAGGCCATTTTACGTCTAATAGGCTGGCCAGCAGGGGGTTGCAGTTGGAAGCTATAGCATCAGAACGGTTAAAAAATTTACTATAACGACCTCAAATTCGGAATCCTTGATGTTTTTTGGTCATAGGTAGCAAAAATGAAGATAATCGGAGCCAAAAAAGTGATTAGTCATTTTTTCTGGGACAAAAGGACATCGTAGCATGAAATGACCCTAAATAGTTATTGTTTGTATAACATGAAATCGGTCTGTATTTGGCACATAGTTTCGTTCAAGATTATTGTTAACTGGACTAATTGCACAAAAGATGGAATGTTTCTGTTACGGAAGATTTTCACAATAGTTACCGCCAGTTTACCAAAAATATTGACCTAGGTTTAACTAATGTCATATTGAAACTAGTGTTGTTTCAGCGAATTCACTGAAACATTGAATGAAAAATTTGCTGTGATATTAAAGCTATTTATTAGTCAAAAGTGGTGAGTTTGTATTAGAAGTTATACTTTCGAATTGGTTTTTTGACGTTTTGATTTAATCTATAGTATGTATGTACCTTTCGACCGCAACAGGTACAGTCGGCATTTGATCGTTCGTTGGTGATGTGTAGTCTGTGAGAAATTCCATTCTGGCTGTACGTTGATTGAGGAAGACTGAGCCTTGCGGGTTGCAAGGCCAGATGTTCATGAAACACAAATATAACAATAGATTAGTAAGGTAGTTGACCAGACACATGTAGCCGCTGCTGAACGGGACGGTGCCGATACTACTTCTACTGGAAGGTTATTCGACGCTCTAACAACTCGGTGGGAGAAGAAGTTTTTACGAATGTCCAGCCTTGCAATATCAACTGTTTGCAGTTTGAAGCCATGTCCTCGAGTGCGTGGACATCCTACAGCGAAAAATTTTGAAATATCGAGGTCGATAGCACCATTCATCATTTTATAAACTAATATGAGGTCGCTCCGCAGACTTTGAGAACGCAAAGTATTGAAGCAGTATACGGATATACTATCACGATTCCGAGCGGACATCGCTGCGCACTCAATGTATAGATTTTGCTTCAGTAGTAATCTTGCTAATATTATTATAATTGAAGTTTTTATCGTCCACTGTGGAATGGGGAAAGCTTTTCATGATAACCTACGATTGTTGAAGATTGACTAAGGGGTTCCAAATTCGTTGCCATAATATGGGGCTTGCCATCACTATCGAAGAATTGTTTCACAGTTGAACAAATCTGTTAAAGTGAAAATACATTCCGAGGAGCAGAAATTAGATTTTTGGAGGAAACGAAGCTAAATTTGTTTGTAGTTATGTAAGACAATTTGTGTGCCGGGTACATTTTGTGTAAACACTATGCTGTTGTTTTTGTTATTACATTAATGTTGAATTTTCCATACGAAATTTTAGTTATCCGTTTGCCATCGCCGGCATCAATATGACCGCGCTCACTCGGGACCTGCTGCGATCTGACACCCTTCGATCTCATTTCTGCAACGCCATCGTCTTTACGCGGCCCTCGATTGAACATTTTCACGAAATTTATTGTACGTTGTTGGTTTGTTTGTTACTTTGTCGTTTTCCTCGTGATAATGGTTTCCTGCTATTGGCGCCGCAGCTTAGCCATATGAAGCATAAATGAAATTACGTAGCTAGTAATAAATGATTGAGCTAGGCATTACTATACTCACTCTGGGCTTATCACTAAGCGCTATGAACATGTTTAGTAAGCCTAACTCACTGTTTTCGCTGCAGCAAATGTATGTGCCAAAATTTTCGATTCTTATAAGTTAGGCATTTCTTTTCGTCCTCATTCTTGTCTGGGAAATTATTGATAAGGCTGTTAACTTGTGTTCTAGCTGTGATTCGTTCCGGTTTGAATAATCGTCCTGTACGACGTGTGACAAACCAAAAAATATTGCTTTATCCAACGTTTGGCACACAGTCATGTTGATTATAGCTGCTTATAAATGCGTAACGCACGGTCAAGACTCAGCAGAAGTATTTCTTGATTCCTAGTTACTGCTTCCTGTGTATCGACGCTATAATATAACTGCATCTTTCCACAGTAACCGAGGGTATTAACGTATCACCAACTGTTCACTAATTTTAACACCTGTAGTCGTAATAAAGAAACTCTCTGACCTACAAAGTACACATTTTGTGACAGCCAAGTCTTTAATGCTTCGTTGTTTACCCACAGGACAGAACGGGCCGCGCGCTGCTATTTGTTGGTTTATACACATTTAAGACTCAGATATTTATTACAAACCAATTTACGGCCAAGGGACTGACCGGCCTTGTTATGAATCATTGGCTAAGAATACGCATGCCAGGTTTTCGCTATTCCGTTGTTGTAACTCTGCTGCTTTTTGCTAAATCATTTTTGTTGTACAATTCCTAGACTGCGGCACTGTTGATCGCTCTGGTTGTGTGAAACTCAAGCAGAATATTGGCTGTATGATAAACGAATCGCAGGGAAGCAACATCTCCAATTTCAAATGACTTAATTGTTGAGCTGTGGGCAAAAGTTTGGACGAAACTTAGCCTTAGCGCAGATCCCACCTATGATTAAGCTTAATTAGGCTGATGCATCGATTACACACCGTACGTTTTGTTTTGTCTCTGTGTTTTTGCTTGAGGTTTATTCAAGTAATAATCAGAAATCCAAACTGTGAATACTGTTTTTGTAGGTGCAATATTTTGCCTATTCGATGAAATTTGGTTCAAGGAAAGTCCGTCGGAAGGTGTGATGGCGTTTAATCGAGTACGCGATAAGCTGAAACAGCAAATTGTTGACTTTCTGTCCGCTGCCGACGAAAACGGATCAATATTGCCGCTGCTGTCATCAGCCGACGGGGACAAGTTCGTCCAGCATGAGTCGAGTCGACAACAAGTTTCCATGCTTTAGCCGTTTGCGACCGTGAGACTTATTTTATCTAAGCGCCTGTGAAGACGTATGTCACTTTTTGCTCAACGAACGGCTGTGTGACCGTAGACAAATTTGCTGATTATAATAACTAGTCTAGTAAACTGTCGAGTGGGGCTCGATTGCGACGGTGGTATCGGTTCGAAGACTAATTTGACAAATTAACTTACCAGTAATTTTGACGGTAGAGCGATAATGACTTTAGAATTTGGTCGCAATCTCAAGAGATAAAACGCCTTTACAGTGGGCAAATCTAAAATATTTCTGCTACAGTAACCTTCGTTGAAATAGTGCTAATTTTGTTCATAAATACAATATTTGAAAACGAGCTTTGTATAATGTTTTCGATTGGTCCTATATTTGCTTGTGCAGTGGAGATTGAAAACTAGTTCGATGTGGATCCAAAGTTCCCGTTTACCGACTTGTGGATCGAACATTGGAGCAGATGGATGCAAATTGCTGCGGTCACACTCGTAAAGTGTAAAACTGAAACTGTGGTGGACACTACCCGAGGCGTTTTTGTTTACGATGATCATGTATAATGACACTGTTCTATTGCTCGTTGGCTAAGACGATGCATAGTGGAAGATGCGTTGAAGCCACTTTAAGCAGAACAGAGGCAAAGTTAGATACTTCGCTGTATATAAAAGTCAGCGTTGTCATGGAGTTTTTAATTTCACATTTTTAATTAAACGCTGCGAGTGCCACGGATCGAACCACGTCGAGCGAGCGAAAGCCGCGTACCAAACTTAATACTATATCTTGGCGCTATTGCTCTTGCTGTTCTTAACGACCTCGGAAAGCGAAACAACGCATATACCAACCTACGACAAACTCAGTTAACACTTAACAACGTGCGCTAAAGTTTTATTTCATGCCAGTCGCCATAGTTCGTATGCAATACTGTTGCAAAAAGTATCGCTACAAAACATGCTTGTTACAATTATGGCAGCTTATATATATGAAGGCTGTATTCTCGTGGACAGCTGTCAAGCCATTAACCGCATTATAGGGACATATCTTGTCTCTGTCGCGGTCTTTTCAGGCTAAGAAATGGATGGCAAACTGGAACTTGAAATGAAATGCTGGTTGGTCGTGTTGATGGGCTTACTTTAGCAGAGACATATGCTACAATTTGCTGATTAAGTGTTCTGAAAATTTGGGCAATGATCCTAAGATTTCTTGAGTCATACTGTTATAAAAAACCCGATTAGCTTGGGGTGGATAGCAGCTAAAGTAAGTTCTGATCCACGGCTCATGGAAGGCCATACATCTAAATCAGCGTCTGTAGTTCACATTCGCCTTTCAGCATTACTTTGTCGGAATGTTTGAGAGTTTAAATTATTGTTGTTATAGTGATTTGCAAATCTTTATTAAAATGTTTTTGTTCACGGTTAACTATGAGCAGATTGATTAATTAGTGAGTTGGGTGAACCCGAAACAGTCCATTTTCTTCTCTTGGTGTTCATAAGTGTTGATTGGACTACAAAATTTTTGAATATTGTAACTTACGTGTAAAGAGTTATTAATCTAATTAAAAAATCTAAAGTTAATCTTGTTAGAGTATACTATATTAGAAAAACAGTGAATAAGTTACACTGTATCATTTCCTTTTCAGCTTATTGCAATATCAGTCTGCTATATAGTTATTTAGTCCGTGTTATCCTATTTGCATTCAAGTATTTAAGCAGGATCAATTTGGCTCGAATTTTCAAAATGTAAGTAACATCGCTCAGATAAAAGCGCTATTGAAAAATAATCGGTAAGCTGATGGTAGTTCGTCATGATCGTTGGGTAGACCCAGCCCATGATTATGTATTCAGATCTCCCTTTCCCGGGTTCTTGGGCCACCAGCACATACAGACCATCCATGTTCTTGCACCACTGTTTCAAAATTCTATTATAAATTTAGTAATCCAAGAACCATGCACATGGGTGGGGTGTAATATGGTGGTCCAAGAAAATTGGATGTGGTGGTCCAACAGCTTGGGGTGATATGCATTGAGTGATCCATGCACATGAGTGTAGTTTGGTAGCCCCAGAATGTGGATGTGCTGGGTTAAGAGCATGGGTGGGTAGTTATGTTTATTACCCGTCAAATGAGCCATAAATCTGGGCAAACCGAAAAACCGTGGATGAGAAGCTGAATGGTGTGGCACTCTTAGGAAGACCCAATCGTCTACGATTCTTGGTATGCGTAAATAACATTTTAAATAAGGCGCCATTGTTTTCAATTCAATTTTGGAACTTTTTCACAGTTACTTCGCCTAGGCATAAAATTGGGAGCTAAAGTAAACCCTTAGGAGGGTAAGTGTAATGCAGGCTATGTTTTTTTCAATTGTCTATCCTACCCTAGTAAACTTAGGTTCTTATGGTACATGAAACAACAAAGGTCTTCGCCCACCAGACGTACCTTAGCCTAAAATTACAGGTTCGTTGTCGCTTGGCATAAAATCAGTTAGTTCTCCGTGTCAGCGCCACCCTTGTCTAATTCGGTTTTAGGTGATTATTTTCGGAAGTCGCCCAGGACTTTATTGTTCTAGATTTATACTTCTCTTTTTGCATCAGAAACACTCGTGTTATTAACAGTAAAAACGCCTATCGCTATTTTAGATCTACTTTATAATTATCAAAGAAAAAGAACCGTCTTTAAGTTATTTTAATTTGTTAACTTACATAATACGTTTTTTCAGACATTTTAACAATACATTTTCGCTGTTTCTTTAGTATTTGTCGACGTAATGCTTTTGACAGTTAAGTCTTAGTGCTTTGAACTGTAGTTGTGTAAAATTTGTTTTTGTTTTATGAATGTTTCACCGCGCTTGAAAATCCACATCTTGTTTTCGTAGTGCCCATAAGAGATGAGCTGTATACAAACGAGCCGCAATGTGTCCGGTGTTTTACGAACCAAACGTTATCATTTTCAAGTCGATTGCTTTGCGGCAAACAATACGTCCGACCATCAGTTTCAACGCCACCTTTGGGCAGAAACATTGCGGCGCGGTACTGCAGAACCAGAAAGACTGACCCTTTCTTCTTACACCACGAGCAGTCCTGAACCCAAATGTATAGCCTGCAAGGTTCAGCTTACTGGGTATCTCCACTTTGGGCTGGGGGCTCGTCCGCTCGGGAGCCCTAGCTAGGCGGTGACAGAGCAAGCAATGCTAAATTCAAAAAATTATGCTGCAAATTTTGATATTTTGGCATAAAAGGTTTATGAAATTTTAAGACAAACTAGCTTGAATCTGCCTCTATATTTCATATTTTAAACACTCACGACATAAACCCGGTAGATTCATGCCATTTTTTCTCGATATGGATCCTAGTGTTATTTCCAAGATCCAGGCTTACAAAATAACTAATTTGCCGAGGGCCAGATTTGATATAAACACTGGGAATGACGTCAAACGATGTGTTGTCAATGAACAAGCTTGTCTGACTCAAAACTTTGGGATATGCCTAAACGCACTGCAGCAAAAAAGAATAGGGTACATAACTACTACATATCCTAATTCAATCATGGTACGGGCCGCACGATTAAAAGCGGCGCACCACGCAAGGCACTGAGCTTTCCAAGAGCTGTTTCTCGGCCGTTAAGGAAACTCACAGGCGAGCGAATAATAACGCACTTGAAAACACGTACCTCGCAATAAACTCAGGCAATACATATAACATAACACAATGTACCCTAGGTCAATTTGGCACGACGGTTAATGGCACTGTTGTCGTTCTCTTGCCTAAGCCAAAAATAGCTGTATTTAAGCTCAGTATTACACGACCCCTACGAAGCAATTCAGGCGAAACCTACGATACTATCACGGCCGAATCGTTTCTCTAAAAGTTGATTTGTTTCTAACAATGTCCTCGAAAAGCAATTCTAGTGTAGCTTTAGCGGCCTGGTTTACTCAGTATCCAACCTGGTTCAATCTCAAACTAAGCATATATAATCACTTATATTACAAATATTAAATTCAATATTTTATGATTCCATGTAAACACTGATTATATGACATCGACGGTTCAACGTGAAACACCTGAATGAATCCTGACATTAGCAAAGAATTGCGCGTGTTCAGATCTTGCGTTTTCGGCATTCTTATACTTCAGTTGGCATCCAGTGGTAACGCGGTAAGTGTTATCTTAGCAAAGAGGTCCGTAAGACAGTTAGTGGTAAGTAACAAGCTTTGAAACTGCCACAAAATACATCAATTTAAATATGAAGCATCGTTTATGGTAGACGAGAGACACACTGCACGCTAACATCTAGTGGGTGTTGTAGAGTGCCCATATGGTTCGATTACAGGGAGGGTCGCTCAATGCCAAATCATCCTCATTGACTAAGGAAACTTTGTAGGCACATCTGGCTTCCAGCAATATTTTAATTACCCCACTGTTGGCTTCTTGCATTTCTTCCTGTCAGCTAAGTCGAAAAAAGAAAGGTGCAGCGAGAAGATTAAACCAGTGGGCAGATTCTAATACAGTAAGGTCTCAGAGCTTCAGTGGCGACGCCACCATTAGAAGCCGTTTCGATCAAAAGTGCCTGGCTGAGATTTACAAGAAAATTAATTCAACTGCTTTGCAAACCTGTCGTTATTCTTTATACTTTTGCACAACTCGTGTCTCTACGTGTTTCCTCAAAATCTCTGTTTCGCCCACAAAAATGTCACTTTGTAATCTTTGACCTGACTAGTATTTTCAGAAAAACCAAACATGAAATACTTTGGAATCGCTATCATGAATTATTCCCGTACTAGACTACATTTTACGAAGTTGAGCGGTAAAAACTTGGCACATTTAGTGCTCATGCTATTTCACAAGTAGCTAATTTCGAGTTGGAAATTTCCTGTGGCATTGAACAATTCGGTTAGTCGTAAACAACAATTGGATCAGTGATTAAAAAATTACAATACGATGATTGATTCGTAAAATCGGGTTATGTGTCAGTAGTGTCCAGCTGCAGGCCTGAGACGTAACTTGATAGGACTTAGGAAAACATAGTCTGAACAGTTTTGTCCTACATTGTCAAGTTATGCCTAAAGTAAGAGGATTCAATGATTCTTAGTGTAAAATCAATGTGCCTTAAGACAGTAGGTAACCATTTGCTCGGAAGATGTGCTGAAGTTTAATAGGCCGTATGCGCGGCATTGGAAAGCTGACCGCATAAGTCAATTAAATAGCAACTTGAGATGGGGTAGGAATAGTTTCTTGGTCAGTATTTTCCCAAAATCCCTGGCGGCTACAATCATTTTATCATGTTCTAGAAGCGGCGTCCGAGCAACAAGTTTTACAAATATCGCGAATGTGTGCGCTCTTGCAACGAACTCGCGTTCAAAGTCCTCAGCTACAATTTGGATCTTCTCAACTGCGTTGATCCTGAAGGAAAGCTGAAATACGTTTACGCGTGTATGCTCAAGTATTACAACCCGTCAAGATTACATTCGAGGTAAATTGGGTGCGGGTACACCAATTTTCGCTGGCGGATCACCTAGCTTTTCAAAACATGCACAATTAAAGTACTAACTTTAGGATTCATCATATATCGAACAGCTTTCTTAAAGTGTGGAAACTGCGTCCAAGTCAAAGATTTATCGACCGACGTTTACAACATAAGTTTAAAACTTAATTTTCAGCGGCGAAAACGTCTCAACTATTGCTGGAACCTACATAGATTTTACAGAGATATTTTCAAAAATTAAATAGCTGCGATGTTATAGGTTCTCGAAAAATCAAATGCTCTAAGACACTTGGCCAACAAAGTCTTTAACTCAACGGATGATGCCCCGTAAATTTGCACCTCGCGGACATGCTTACTTGATTTGAAATATTTCTGTAGCGTTGCTTGTCCGAAACAAGAAAAACATTTAGCTCCCTTTACGCCGTGAATTCATTTGCATTTGGTGTATCGACTACTAGTCATTGTTCACCGAGAAGCATCGAACGCTTCGCGGCTTGGGTGGATCAGGTTTCTCGGAGTAAATGCTCGGATCCTTAAGGCTTTTCGTCGAGCTAAACGAAAAACGAGCTAACGACAACACGCGCGGAATCGTCCAGTATTTGCCGAATTTAGATACTACAACACATTCAAACGTAATTAGTTGTTGTCGAACAACTGTTGTAGGAGCCATTATGAAAGAGTGTTGCATTCAATGTGTGACAGTCGACTATCCATACGAGGCGTTCCCAGTCCCAAAGCCCGCCATGCCATGAGAAAATTTATAAAATTTTTGAAGTGGTTATTACTGGACGATTTTATCGTAAATTCAATTTTATCAAAACGATAGATATTTATGAATTTTCGTTTCTGACATTCCAGTAAGTTCTTTGGGAGCAATATTAAACGAATGCTTTAGCACAAACGCTGGTTTGGGCTTAGCCGTTTGAAACTCAATCTATTAATATCGTTCATATGACGTAGGGATCTCTTAGAAATGGAATTTTGGCACTTAGAGCTGACTGGTATACGGTAATCACACACCAATTAGTGACTTGATCAGCTAGAGAAGCGCATGTGTTTAGGACACTATAACTCCTACCTGCCGAAGCAATGGTTCAGTGGCGCTACCTCCTACCTCTGAGACGTCGGGTCCCTCGAGACGTTGGTCTACCTTCTTGAAGTTACCACCTACCCCTCCGCAAAAGAATTCTCCGGAGTGGGGGGTGGTCGTTATAGTTTTTAAGCACCCTCTGGACGAAATGCTCCTCGCTTATGGTCTCTGACCCTACCTCCCTGAGACCATCTCCTCGTCGCCCACTCGGGGTACCCTTCCCAGAGGCCTCGGGCGTTTCCGTGTGTGATATAAATCTGTTTCCCACTACCGTCTTGGTAGTTGTCCCTCACACTGTTAAATAAATAGATCAAGATCCAAGATACTCAAAAGCGCATAATATCGCGTCAAGATAAAAATTTTGAGCCCTCACAAAACATCGATCCAATCAGCCATTATTGAGTTATGATTGTCATGGAAAAAGCGTATTTGCACAGTTTTACGTTATAAAACTTGAAATTTTGCTAATGTTCATTTCAACGCCTGTAACTCTTGTACAGATGCGCAAGTTATTTTCACATATAGATATATAAAATCCTTTGCTTCTTCCTCCCTTGTTCCCTATAGTGAGACCGAACAACCCATCTTTTCAAGCCTAAATGTAAAATCCTTTGGATGTCATCAAGTAATTGTTTCTTCCACTTAGTCGTAAAAGTTCGTTTGTCCACGTTTTAGTTTCCATCTTTTCGAGAAACCACAGTTTTATGCAAGCTTGCAATAAAAATTAGTTAAATATTTTCAAGAATTCTCGCCGGTAGTTGGAATCTCGCCAATCCAGGCGCTGAGCATATATTTCTTATTTGCAGAGCCAAAGACAACAAGATCTATTTGGCACCCGAGGGCCAAGAGTTGGGTAACTGCTTGGCTAATTACCGAAGTGACCGATTTCCGAAAGGGTAAGTCCCTTCAGTAAGCTTGGCATTTTCAAAATAAGGTACCACAAGGTATCAGACTCCTGCGTTGTTTTTCCTCAAGGTTGGTGAAAATTCCAGAACCTCTGAAATTCCTGCTACCGGTCTCGAACGTTTGAAGTGAATTTTACACCATCTTAAGAAAAGTCAGCTCAACTAAAATTTTGAAACATATGTCAAGCTTGCTGTCAATTTTAGATTTCAGGCGATTAGCGTGTCATAAGTTGTACAATTTCTGCATTAGTAAACCAAGTCGAATCTGTTTGCTTCAAGCACAACTGAGTTTATGCGGCAATTGTAAATTCTTCTGCCACACCAATTCGAGTCGATATGAGGCAAAACTATCTTTGGTTACACTGAAAGTGCCTTAATGAGTTGATATTTTGATTCAGATGAATTGATATTTTGATTCAACATATGTAGGGCGACATCCACGTAGTGAGCAGGTACACTGTCACGAAATTTATTATGACCTAACTCATGATGTAACATTCTGACGCAATACATGCATCCTCGGACTATATACACTCTCTTACTCTAATTCCTCTTTTCATTGACTACAAATACTAAAAAGTCTTAACTTGAATTACAACAGAAAATAGAACATAAAGCACTTATCGAGGAATCACAATCAAGAACGTCATAAAAAGATCACATGAATATCAGCTTCGACAGCATCAAAAGTCATTCAATTTCCTCAGGATATATAAACATTTCCTCCAAGCATAACAAATCAGCCTAACACAAATCAATACCAATGCCCTAAGTACCCAAAAATTCGCCTCACCAACATATCTCAGCTTCACGCTCACGCTCCAAATGCCCAACACTCATTTGAGTTTTAACGCAGATTGTACTTCTGTATTCGCCGCTTTAAGTTCCTATGAATCTTATGCGACGTTCACGTTATAATGTCCCGCTGTTTGGAACTTTTGTTTCTCTGCAGTCAAGATCCTGCCGTATAGACAGTCAGGTTCACACCCATACCGTAACACAATTTCAAAGGTTGTACGACACACCCCTAGCTACTATATTTTTTGTTTACAGTGTCGTACACACCCTTAGCTACCAATTTGGCGCGAATTAACTGTAACTGACACTGTCTGTAGCTAATGCGATGTATTAGTCAACTGTGCTGTGTATTTTTAAAAAATCTCGATATTTGTATCTATACTATATAAATGTTGACGAGATAATGCCGCACACCGTCAATAAAACTGCAAAGAAGACACGGTGTGCTTGACACTGTCGAGAAGTGGCAAAACTCCTAGCTAGCTACCCTTGAAAAAATTTATAAAATAACATGGGGTGTCTAACACCCACATGCACACGGCACATATAACCGAAATATAACCCCAAATCACACTATCACATAATAATTTTCTAAATATACATACACAAAAAAAACCAAAACCAAAAAAATCAAATCCCATTCAAACAATCACAAAGTTGTGGGATGCTGCCGAAGGACACCCTGAACTCTAAAAAACAAACAAAAACCAAAACCCCCACACCCCCAACCCACACCACCCCCCCCCCCACCCCCTTGTCGACAGTGTGCCTAAGGCTACCCCGCGAGAAATAGGCTTAAGAGTTTTTTCCTTACAGTTACTAATAATTGGTAGTTATGTAAAAGTAGTCGTGTCTGAAAACATTTGAGATATATGCTATTAACGAACTATT
The DNA here is from genome assembly GCA_030248225.1 of Trileptium ribeirensis. Taxonomy (NCBI): domain Eukaryota; kingdom Metazoa; phylum Nematoda; class Enoplea; order Enoplida; family Thoracostomopsidae; genus Trileptium; species Trileptium ribeirensis. The sequence goes on from JASANE010017811.1 coordinate 73,757, forward strand.
ATAGGGACACGGCAGTGTCCCCATCATATGTTTTATGCCAATACTGGTGCATTTTTAAATGAAGTTTTATGAAATTTTTGAAAACCAACGCTGACTTTGTTTTGGAGATATACCTTTTTTAAGAAGTAAAGTTTGGCCAGTATCGGAAACAGACAACGCTGGTTATTTATTTTTATTATTGCGTACTAGGCAGCATAAGATTTACTGCACGAACGGACCGCATTATTAAGGAAAATTTTAAGAACACGGCTTATGCTGAATGGAGATTTATTTACGAAACGGCGTTATATTCCTCGAACGAATGCTCTGATAAATAGAATAGGCAGCTTCATGTCGATAATATCTCGTTTCCCATCATATTTCAAGGCTATTTTTGTTTCATTTTCTACACAATGCAATATCAATGATATTTCCTTTGTTTATATTACTGAGTAAATTTTTTCGTAGCTAGCTACGTAGCTTGCCAGGTGCTTGCGACGTAGTTAGCTATGCCATAAAGTGGATTATCTTCGGATTCGTGCCTGAAATAGAAGAAAGGACGGATCCAGGGGATCCGCGGATGGGTTTCAGACGGCGCCTGAGAGGGGGATGGACACATCGGGGTGGACGGCACCTCCAGGGGAAAGGAGCATAGGCGTGGAGCGAGGGTGCGACACCTCGGTGGATGAGGGCACTGGGGGGTCTAATTTCGGGGAAGTGGAGATTCAGCGTGCAATCCTCGGGTTCCCTCTACCGTGAAAAACAAGATCGGCCACTGCCTACGTTTCTTGTATTTTTATTATAGGCGGCAATGAGCCGTTTTTCAATTTCTTGGTCGACTGCGCTCTTCGTGAACAGTATTGGGTCACCCCCTTCGTTCGGCTCTTTCGATAACAAGCTAGAATCAGCTCTCAGGCCGCAACAATGAAAGGGGAGGAGGTGCGAGAGGAGGTTAGCGCCGCCCCTGTTGATGGCGCTTCGGAGCGAGCGGCACAGGAGAGTGGCTGCTCGCATCGCGGAGATAGTGGCGACTCGGCGTGGAGAGAGGGTGCGACGACTCGGAGGATGACAGCCTCGATGGGCACGGAGACCCGGGGGGTACATCACCTCAAGGGGAAGGTGCGGCGCTTAATCGTCGGGTTCCCTCCACCGTGAAAGCCAAGATCCGCCTAGAAATTATGGCACCTTGCGGAGGGTTGCTGTGGTACCTCGGAGGGCGGGCTGCGGCGCCTGGGGGGAGGACGATGCTTGGGAGGGGTGGCACAGTGGGAGTGGCTGCGGCGCCGCATGGAGATGGCGGCGCCTCGGGGGAGAAGTGCAGTTGCTTAGGGAGTGTGCAACGCCTCTACGGAAGGGCTGCTACTCCTTGGGGGATGCGGCGCCTCGGGATGTGCGGCGCCTGATTTTGGAGGGGGAGTTTGTAAGCGCCGTCGAAGGTAGGAGTGCGGAGCCTGGAGAGGAGGGCTGTGGCGCCTCGGACAGCGGGTGAGGGTGCCCCGGGGAGGGGGGTGGTGCGGCTACTATGGGGGCGGTGCTTCGGAACGGACGACACAGGTCGCGCGGCTGCGGTGCATTGCGGTGGGGCGCATTGCATTGATGGTGGCGCATCGGAGGAGGTCCGCCTCCTTGGGGTGTGCGGCGTCTCTTCGGGAGCTGCTGCGCCTGAGGAAGATGCGGTGCCTGAGGGGAAAGAGGCCCATCTAGGATGCAGGGGATGAGGCGCATCGGGGTGGTAGGGGGTACGGCGCCTCAGGAGGATGGGGTGGGGCGCCTCTTCAGGGGGGTGGGGCGGTGCGGCGCCTCAGGGAAGGGTGTGGTACGGCGCCTCAGGGAGGGGACGGTGCTGTTCCCCGGTGGGAGATAAGGACACGGCAGTGTCCTATCATATGTTTTATGCCAATACTATTGCATTTTTTAAAGAAGTTTTCTGGAATTTTTTGAAAACTGACGAATACTTTCCTTTGGAGACATACCCCTTTAAAAGCAAAGCTGGGTCAGTATCGGAAACAGCGGCCGATGTTGATATATTTTTACTATTTCGTCCCAAGCGGGATAACATTTACTGCACGAACGGAGGGCATTAAATTAAGGAAAATTTTGAGAACACGGAACTGAATGATTATAGATTTATTTATGAAGCCGCGTTATATTCCGCAAATCTATTGTCTGGTGCATAGAAAAGGCATGTGCATGTTGATATTGTTTTGTTTCCCTTCATATTTCAACCTTAAATTTGTGTCACTTATTCTGGACACCATATAACAAAAATTTATTTTGCCATTTAATTATATTAATTAATAAATTTATTTGATAGCAAGTTATGTGGCTTGCAAATATTGCCGGCGCAGCTAGTTGATTAGCACAACCCTTCGAGGTCGGCTGCGGCGACCATGTGGGGTGTGTTGGGAGTGCGGCGCCTCCGTTTAGGAGGTATGGTGCGACTGGAGGGAGGTGCGGCGTTTCGGGCAGGGAGGTGCGGTGCCTCGCGCGAGAGGCGATGCTTCGGGGCAAGCGGCTGTTGGGGGACGACACTCGGGCGTGGGTGCGGCGCCTCGAAGAGAGGCATCGCTTTGAAGAGGCGGAACCTCGGGCGTGGGTGCGGCCCCTGAGAAGGGGCGATACTTTAGCAGATGGAGGGCAGCCCTCGGTTGTGGCGCGGCACCTTGGGAGGAGTGGGGCACGCTTTGGGTAGAAGGGTGGTGGCAGGAGCGGAGAGGTGCGGCGCGTTGGCAAGAGGTCGTGTGCCCTCGGGAAGTGGTGCCGCGCCTCGGGGAGATGTGCCGCGCCTCGGGAGGGAGGTGCCGCGCCTCTGGGAGGCTGGTGCCGCGCCTCAGGGCGGCAGGTGCCGCGCCTCCGGGAGGCAGGTGCCGCGCCTCAGGGAGGCAGGTGCCGCGCCTCAGGGAGGCAGGTGCCGCGCCTCACGGAGGCAGGTGCCGCGCCTCACGGAGGCAGGTGCCGCGCCTCACGGAGGCAGGTGCCGCGCCTCAGGGAGGCAGATGCCGCGCCTCGGGGAGAGGTGCCGCGCCTCGCGGAGAGGTGCCGCGCCTCGCGGAGAGGTGCCGCGCCTCGCGGAGAGGTGCCGCGCCTCGGGGATGGCGGTGCCGCGCCTCGCGGAGAGGTGCCGCGCCTCGGGGATGGCGGTGCCGCGCCTCGGGGATGGCGGTGCCGCGCCTCGGGGATGGCGGTGCCGCGCCTCGGGGAAGGAGGTTCCGCGCCTCGGGGAAGGAGGTTCCGCGCCTCGGGGAGGGAGGTGCCGCGCCTCGGGGAGGGAGGTGCCGCGCCTCGGGGAGGGAGGTGCCGCGCCTCGGGGAGGGAGGTGCCGCGCCTCGGGGAGGGAGGTGCCGCGCCTCGGAGAGGGAGGTGCCGCGCCTCGGGGAGGGAGGTGCCGCGCCTCGGGGAGGGAGGTGCGCGCCTCGGGGAGGGAAGTGCCGCGCTTCGGGGAGGGAGGTGCCGCGCCTCCGGATGGGTGTGGCGCGCCTCGGCAAAAAATATGCCGTGGCTCGGGAACGGAGGTGCCGCACCTTGGGGACGGATATAAGACGAATCGGGAAGGAAGGTGCGGCTCCTCGGGAGGTGGGTGCAGCGCATTGGGGAGGAGGTGCGGGTTCTCGCGGAGAGGTGCTGCGCCACCGGGGGGAGGTGCGGCGTCTTGGGAGAAGGTGCGGTGCCTCAGGCGGAGGTGCAGCGCTGCGTGGTGCGAGGTGCGGCGTCTCGGGGAGGAAGGTGTGGCGCCTCGGAGAGGTGAGGCGGTCTGAGGGAAGCACCACCTCGGGGGTGAGTGCGGCGCCTCGGGCATGGGCGATGCTTCCGGGGAAGCCGGAACCTCGGGGTGGTACGGCATTTTGAGGGCGGTTACGGCGTCTCGAGAAGGGGCGACGCTTCGGGGAGGACGGCACCTCGGTGTGGAGGGGGCACGCTTTTGGGGGAGCGGTGTGGCACCTCTAGGGAAGGGGAAGCGACTTTTGCCGGGCGGCGGCATCTAGGGTTGCGGCAATCGAGGGTGTACGACACCTCGGGAGGTAGTTACGGCGCCTCGTGGAAGAGGGATAGGGTGCGACGCCTTGGGAGGGCGGTGGCGCCTACGGGAGGGAACTGTGGTACCACGGGGAGGGAGGTGCGGTGCTTCGGGTTGGAAGGTGCGGAGGGCGATTCTGCAACGGAAGCGGCTCTTGGCGGGCGGCCGCACCTTGGGAGGGTGGCAGCTGTGCGGCAACTGAGGAAGGAACGGCACATCGGGACGATGCCGCTCTCCGGAACTATCTAGAGGATTACGAGATATTTATTATAGGTGCCAAAGAGCCATGTTTTCAAGTTCTTGCTCCATTCAGTTCTTCGTGAAATGTATCCGGCTCCACTCGGTTCGCCTCTTTCGGTAACAAGCTAGCATCACCTCTGAGGCTCTAAACAGTAAAAGTTTGCAACTCCCTAATTTTCGAGCGAACATAAACAAACCGCCAAATTAATTATATAATTGCTTTAAGAGTTTTTAAGAGTCGAGCCCATGTAATCTATGCTGTTCTTTCTTTTGAGAGAATATTGTGCTATAACATCACTTGTTATAATAATGCATGTTGTTTTAGAAAAACAGCCTTTAAGGGACGAACAGATATTTTCCCGATACAATAGGCTCTACTCTCCCAAACACATTTTGTACTCTGGCTGGACTCTTAGACATAATAGCAAGTTCGGCTCGGCTCTAGACTTGAGTCGAGCGTAGAGCCAAAATCTCAGTTGTATTGAAGAATCATCATTATTTTCCCCACTAAACTCTGAATCTAAAATGTATCTCGTAACCATGTAAAACAAATAAGACAAGGTAATAATGCTATGATGTAACATGTAAAACGCATATATTTATTCACGTAAGATACGTAACAAAGTTTGAAACAATTTAAGTTCATATTCAGTGCGTATTTGGAAATGCGTTTGAATGCAAATGCTGCTGCCACACAAGTCTTTTTCAAAACTCTATCCTCATAATAGCCAATAAAATATAATGACGATTGCTAAAATATTGGTGAAAGTACTAAAAGTTAGTCGCCAAAGTTTAACTAAACGAGTTGATTTAAATAAACATATATTTTAATACTAACGATGTACTTTATCAAGAGACTACATATACCTATGGTACTGGCAGGGGCGGCGATTCCTAAACAATAGTGGGGGATGAGCATAATTTTTATTTAGGTCTTGATCCCCGGATCTTGATTCCTCGGGGGATGCAACCCCGTCATCCCCTCCCCCAGAATCGCCGCCCATGGGTACCGGCACGTTCACTGTATCAAAAAGACTATTAGCTGACATGTAATACTTTGAAATGGGGAAATCATAATGCGGATACCTCACATGTACTATGTATTTACCCAAAATGAAAATTCAACTTTTTCTTTTAAATATTTCTAAATTTCTAAATTAAAATAAGTTATAAATTTAAAATCTTAAGCAAAAGACAAATTTTGAGGCTATTTTAACCACTGTATACAGAATGTATGCAAAATGCAAAAGGTTTTAAGAGTTCGTTATTTGACATAACTATCTGTTAATGAGGCATATATAATGGCCCTGCGTAGGCTAAACAAATCTTAAAGATTGCCATGCATATAATATTTTAAACCCCTAAACTAATAGATAATACATAACTACCGTTATTTCATGTATATAATGATATGATACTATATAAAACAAAACGTAAATGCCTATAACACATTGGCAGTCGTCATATGTTTTTGTGGCTATTATAAGGATAGAGTTTTGAAACAGTCTCGTGTGGCAGCAGCATTTGCATTCAAACGCTTTTCGAAATACGTTCTGAATATGAATTTAAAATGTTTCAAACCTTGTTCCTAATATTATGAATAAACAATTTGCGTTTTACATGTTACATCTTAACATTGTTATCTTGTTTATTATAGTTGTCTGTTTGAGTAAATGATTGCAATACAAGCACGGCAACGCAGTCTTTGGCTTTCCGCTGTTCTGAAGCATTACCATCGTACAAGGATATTTAACATGTATAAAGATCCAATGTTTGTTAACCCCAAATCTGGGTCAGACAAAATTCTATTCCCTTCGGTTGTTTTCGAAATGCTGCAACTTGCTATTTCGCTTTTTAGTTTGTTGCTTTTGTATCCATAATAATTCACCAAGAAGTTTGTGATAACATTCGTGATCGCGGAAATCGAGAATTTTTTTGGCGTAAAAAAACTATATGCCAGATTTTCCATATAGTGCTTTTACATTAATAGCTCAAATTATTGTTGAAGCTATGGCCTTTTCGGCCATTAATACAAAAATCTAATATTTTCATCCTCTTTAGGTCTTTTAAAATATTTTATATTGAAACCAATTATGCGCCGCAGGTTGTAAATGTGCGTCATGTTGTAGATCTGTTAAATTAGAATTTCTTTTCCAATAACTATTGTACAAGGACGAACGTAGCCAACGGATTTTCTCAAGCGGCGAAAATTTCTCCGTCGGTCGAGCAGAACTCATAATTGAACTAATGAATTTCAGCAAGTTTTGTTTGTGCTCTCAGCTTTGTATTTGCCCTGTTCCTACGATTTTATCTGGACCCAAATTGGAAACAATGGTTTTCGCCATTTAAGCTCCACCGACATTTTAGGATTCTGGAATGCCTGGTTTTGAAAGTTGTTGTTTTAGGGTTAAGAGAAGAATTATGTATATATATACCCATTGTTAGCTGATTAAGATCCATTTGCTAGTGCTTCTCGTATTGGACAGATAATATGCAAACACAATTAGATGCTTTACAACCAAATTCCAAAACCCGAAAGTATAGACCAGTACTAGCCTCGACGTATATATTAATGGCACTAAATTGAAAAATAGCAAGATTGGGCAAATTTTAGTAACATTACACTTTTACCTTTCAAGAAGGTTAATAGCAAAACTAGATTTAAAACTATAAAACCAATATGTTCAACGTAATAAATAAATATCTTTCATCCGCTACAAACAAGAAATTCTCTTATAGTCAAAATCTGAAAAATCTAACATGTAGGGCTTTTTTAAACATTAGTTCTTCACTTGATCCCGGTTAAAAAATTAACCATATAAATAAAACAATTTGACCAATATCTTACGTAGGTATGTGATAAACAAACCATTTGTGATCTCTAACTTGAGGAGTGGTAGCATTTTATTGTTAGCCTGGCTTAGCCCATGGTTCATCCCCACAAGCAAAATTTTGGTTCTTCCTGGGCCGATTTCGCTCCAAATTTTTCCGCTCTGTAATGATGTTTACCCTCAAGTCGGTTCTGCCTTACATAAGAAAGATTTCGGCAGATTTCTGACATTTTATGTTATATAAGTTGGATAGGTATTAGTTATTTTAACACTGTTATCTTAAAACACTTAAATTTGAAAATTTTTAAATTTCGAACCCTCAGCTTGAACGAAGGCCTATTTTGTGCGCGCTGCCAAAATCCTTTTAATCCTTGATTGCGAAACAACGACCAGTTCCACCGATCCTGTTAACAATTTTTGATGAATGTATACTCCAGGGATGACTGGGTAGAGTGCCCCTTTCCAGACATGATTTATTGTATCCAGCTATCCTTGCTGTATCGTCGCTGATGGCATTGCACATCTTTGCCTGACTCACATTTCAACCAGATTTAACCCAGACTAAAACCGCCTGAAGCACTTTGGAACCCTCGCTTTTAGCGGGTCGAAAGAGCATCACTTATGCACCTTTTCCCATCGTATATATAAAAACCATTTAAGTGAGGTTCACAAAAACGGCGATATGTCATATTTAGTCTACTACAAAATTTCATGCATGCAAACCAACAATACGATAAACCAACGCAATAATTTCTCATCAAATCACTATTATAAAAATTAACTAGCACCAATTAAAACACTGAAAAGAATGGCTACGCTTCATTCTCGACCGCCGAGTACGCTCCACCTAAATCCAAGACGTAGATTTGATGAAGATGGCGTGTTGTATTTTCGCCGCCACCCCTCGCCAAAAGTGTTTCCCCAGGCCGACATCTTTTTTTCGGCTGAGGCGTCAGTTATGCACAAAATAACACACGCAGTTTAGCAAAGTGTTGGATTTAGGCATCTCGCGAATATAAAATTACGCATTCTTTTTAAGGACCAAATTGGCAGTCACCAATTTTTATAATAGTGATTTGCTCAGATTATTGCGTTGGTTTATGGTCATTTATTCATTTAGTTGCATGCAAGTAAATTTTAACGTCAACTCAAATATGGAGCGCGTGTGGCATTTTGAACATTACTAGTTAAATGGATTTTATATATTGCTATGTGAAAGGTTATAGCTAATGTTTTGACCCCTAAAGGTTTAGAAGTAAAACTCTAGGATTAAGTGGGTTAAATCAGTTTTGAAATATGTAATTTTACACAAATATGTGCAATCCATAACAACATGCGCAAGATAGCTGAATACAATAAATAATCCTATGAAAATGTGCGCTCTACCGGTCGTCCGTCCTGGAATTTTTGCTACATTCATTGAAAAATTTTGCCAGATATGGGGTGAACTATTCGAATTGTTCAAAAAAATGCAAGGGATTAAAAGTGGATTTTGGCAGCGCGCACAAATCAGCCCTTCGTTTCAGGCTGAGAGGTTCTGGAACCGAAAATTTTCGAATTTGAGTGTTTAAATTTTGGCGCGCGTTAAAAAATAGACTGATACCTATCCAACTCATATGACATAAAATGTCAGAAATCTTGCCGAAAATATCTTTCTTATGTAAGGCTTGAGAACTGAGGGTAAAGGTCGCAATTTTACAGAGCAGAAAAATTTGGAACGAAATAAGGCCCAAAACCCGGTTTGCTTGCGGCACGAACCACCGCGTGAGCCAGGCGGAACCTAAAAACTGATATCGCTCAAAGTTGCAAAAAATTGGCCACAAATGTCCGTTTCCATATACCCTTGTATATCGTTCGTTTTGCATATTTTTCAGTAATATGCCCTAATTTTTTAACCGGATGAGAAGTGAAGAACAGAACTCAAAAAAGCCCTACATGTTCAGATTTTTCAGATTTTGACTATAAGAAATTCTTGTTTGCTAGCGGATGAAAGATATTTATTTATTACGTTGAACATTATTGGTTTTATAGTTTTAAATCTAGTTTTTTACTAACCTTCTTGAAAGGTAAAAGTGTAATGTTACTAGAAATTTGCTCAATCTTGCTATTTTTCAAAATTTGTGCCAGTTAATATACGTCGAGGCTAGTACTGGGTCTATACTTTCGGGTTTTTGAAATTTGGTTGTAAGAACATATTAATATGTATTTTGCATATTACTGTCCAATCACGAGAAGCAGCTAGCAAATATGAATCTTAATCAGCTAACAATGGGTATATATATATACATAATTCTTCTCTTTAACCCTAAAACAACTTTCAAAACCAGGCATTCCAGAAAATCGGTCAGATGGTAAACGAGCAAAAACCATTGTTGAGAGCGCGACGAAACTTGCTGAAATTCATTAGGTTGGTTGACCCTGCTCGACCGAGCGGAGGCCGCTTGAGAATCGTTTCGTTCGTCCTTTTATTACGAATAGGTTCCCTTGGAAAAAATTCTGACCGGGATACGATAATACATTACAACCTGCGCGTTTTGTGTGAAAATATTGGAGGACCTAAGAGGATGAAAATATTAGATTTTTGTATTAATCACCGGAAAGGCGTAGCTTCTGACAAT
>JASANE010017814.1:0-15418 GCA_030248225.1 Trileptium ribeirensis
TTGGAACTTTGACCCCCTGTAGTCGCGACCCTACCGTATAGACAGTTAGGGTGACACCCATACTGTAAATCAAATGCCGAGGGTGTACGACACACCCTTAGCTACTACATTTTTTCTAGACAGTGTCGTACACACCCTTAGCTACCAATTTGGCGCGACTTAACTATAACGGACACCGTCTGTAGCTAATGCGGTTTATTATTCAACTGTCCCGTGGAGTTTTTCCTAAATTCTCGATATTTGTATCTAGCCCATATGAACATTGCTCAAATAATTCCGAACACTGTCAATAAAACTGCCAAAAGACACAGTGTGCCTGACACTGTCGGCAAGTGGTAATACGCGTAACTAGCTACCGTTGAAAAAATTTATTAAAAACATGGGGCGTCTAAGACACCCTGTTGTCAACAGTGTGTCTGACACTGTGTGGGGTACATAGGTTCCAAACGTTGGGGACATTATAACGTGAACGCTGCATTAAACAACAAGAAAAACCAGAATCAGAACTTTTATGCCTTTACCACCCTACTAGTCGCATATAAGATTATAGTACAGAAACGAGCAGAAATTCGTTTGGACAGGACCATCGTCGTCGAAAACTTCATTTGGACATAGCCACAAGTAAATAAAAGACGCAGCTAGTCGACCATATTTTTGCGGCAAAATAGAATAATGGGTTATGCGTCTTTTTTACAAAGCTCAGGATTTGGTACAAAAATTTCATATTTTTCTCGAATTTAGCGCAGTAAAGGTGCACAACAATAGTTGGCAATTCACAAATAATCTGGTTATTGCGCAATAAGTAGAAACGTAAAACGCACTTATGCTCATTCCACAGTCAACTTATCACAGTTCGCCTGTTTGAAAAACGTCTCGAGTTTGAACGTCTCGTGTCTCAAAAGTTTCGTGTTTGAAAAAATTTTAATAACCACATATATGTTTTAAACGAGGAACAGATCTAATCTACATCTTGGTATGTGAGGTGACTTAAATGAATATGAAAGTGGCAAACTATTCAGCCGGAAAGAACATGCTTATATCAATATTTTTGCGCAAAGTTAAGCGCAATAACAAGATTAACGACAGCCACACACTTCAGCCCGTGAACTACGTTGCTTATTGAAATTTCGCTAAGAAACTTACGGAGACCTTTAATTAACCAGAACAAAGGAAAAGTTGGTTACTCACATTTAATTATATCTTCATGAATGAATAAGGTTAGACCAAATCTACTAATTTACAACCCTTGCAATTATACAATCACGATTAGTAAGCGGAGCATAAATGAACAATAGTTAATGTGACAAAAGCTATCACAACATTGTGTTTAACCAAGAAAGCTTAATAAGCGACTTCTTTGTAATTTTTTAAAAAATCTAATCATGTAAAAACAAAAAACGAAGGAATATCTTTCGCTAACTGGTTGAAACGCAACATATGAGCAAACTAAAAAACTAGACCGTTGGTACGCGTGATGTAATTAAATCGGTGTAGCTTAAGAAAACGGACTTGTGAATGTCGCTTAAGATAAAACAATTCAATCTATAATGTAGCCGACTGAGAAATCTGCAGAAATGCTTAGTACTTTCACCTAATCTTAAACTGGTGTTGTTACTGTGTTCATGTGAAATTAACTGTCTGATTATTATTATTATTACTAGCTGTGATAAGCGGGCCACGGCCGGGTGGGTCTTCGTTCTTTTTCACACTACGACGAATTTTGTCCGGTTTGCATTGCCGCTTGTAGGTTGGATATCATCTTTATATATGTGTATGTGCATTGCGCTAGAACAGAATTCGAAACGTGATAGTCGAAATTGGCCACTCTCAATTAGTGTTTTTTGTGTTAGTGTATGTCTGTCTGTGACCCTCTTTTCGCGTCTATATGTCTATGCCTACAAGTACATAGAGAAAGATGAGGATTATCCCCCTTTCTTGAGGTGTGCGATCACATGGCATGTGACCCGACCCACCCTTGCTGGTTGAGCCACAAAGGCGACACCTACCCACCCCCAACGAAAGAGTCAGAAGAACCTCGTATCTCGTCCATTTATGATCTGTGATTTCTTTCCGGAAGCACTTCTATGTGTATTCCAGCACATACGTATATCTATGTGTCTGTTTATGTATGTGTCTATGTTTTTTATGTTCGGCATGTGCATTTCTACGTTCATAATGTTTATATCTGTTTATCAAAGTCTCTTTGTAAGTGTCTACGTGGACCTCGTTCTTGTATGATCTATGAATTCTTTCCGGGAGCACTTTTATGTGTATTCCTCCACATACGTGTATCATTGGGTCTGTTTATGTATGTGTCTATGTTTTTTATGGGCAGAATGTGCATTTCTACGTTCATAACGTTTATATCTGTTTATCAAAGTCACTGTAAGTGTTTACCTGGACGTATGTTTATGTGTGTATGTGTGTCTGTGCATCACTACACGTGTGTGTCTATGTATCAGTGTGTATGCTTCCGTTAAGCCCGTGTACCGTGTGTGTGTTTATTCTGTATGTATTTCTATGTATCTTGGCATGTATGCGTCGATGGGGACAGCTATATCTCTCTGTGATTGTCTGTCTGTTTGTACACATCTTCATGTGTGTTATTTGGATGTTCGTTTACGTGTTTGCTCTGTGGGTGTATGTTTCTAGTGGTGCTAATTTCAGTGTGCACGTGTGTACCTGCCCTGTGTTCGTGATTCTGTGTGTGTCTCCACTACACGTGTGCATGTGTATCTGTTTGTGTGTGCACATCTCTCGGTGAGTATGTCTGTATGTGTCTACATACTTGTTTGCATATGTGTATGCCTCTGCATGTATGTACTCCCATCATGTGTGTGTATGGCTTCGTGTATATTTATCGCGGTATCTGTGTTTCTTCTATATGCCTGTGCGTATGTATGTGTGTTTGTATACGTGTCTTCTATACGTTCGTCTATATGCTTTAATTACTCATACCTTTATATGAGGATGTATCTCTCAATCGTCTAGGTGTATTATATAGGGCTAAGCAAATATTTATCGAAACAGGAGCACCAGCAGAACACAATTTACATAATAATAAATATGATTGTCACAGCTGTCAGGCTATTACTTTTTGTCAGATTCTACAGAGGCTTTACTATACACTTTATAGCACAATCCTTCTCTGAACGGAATGTTAACAAATTCTGTTTACTGGAGTCCTCTAAACAGTCGAAGTGATTTGTGGCAAACGTCTGCGATTCATCAGACCACATTTTAGGCGAAACAAAAACGGGTCACAACAGTTTACGCCGTTGAAAACCAAATTATAGTATTCAACACTGTTCGATTTTCGAATTGGTACAGTTTAGTGGCAAAGAAGTGACTGCAATTTTTTACCGTACACGGTTCTTTTCGACACTGCTTGTATGCCCGAGTTTCGAGGACTCTTATTGATCGGGGTCGTGACGGGTTTTCAAACCTGCCGATTCCCGAGGTCCTTGAGGTGGAGCAATGGGCTCTCAATGAAACCATATTAGTCAATATTGACGTTTCTTGAAAGTATTTTTATAAAATCCTTGCCTCTTATGCTGCAAAAATCTCTGCAGCCCTGGCTTTGTCCTGTATGCCGCTGTGACCGCACTTCTCACAAGTAGAAAACCCGGGTACACGCAACAACTCTCGAATACCGCCGCTCTTTCAGACAGAATAGCTTGTTAAATCTGACGGTTGAATCGACGCTTACATTATGCGCCTTACGTGATCTTGTGAACAAATGCTGTTATATATATGAAATGAATATAAACACATAACAAAAAGATATACAATATGAAATAAATCTCCAAAATGCATGAATAATTTGAACTAATGTATTAATGTTACTTTATTAAACCATAATGTGCGTAATATTTAAAAAGTTATTGTGGCAAAAATATCCCAATATTGTGTGCGCGAAATGTTTTCCAATTGCAGTTCACAATCGGGGTTTAATTAACACTCATTTCCATCTGAGAACTTGTTTTAGCCTGTACTAAATAGATAGATTTCAGAAAATTCAATAATAAATATAGCTTCTGCATTGGTGTGATATAAAAAAAATTTGCCCATTTCGAAATTTTGGGTAATTTTCTCAAGATCATTTCCCAATCTTGTGATCAGGCAAGTTAAGTATAAAACTGTCGGATGGCGCTAATCTATAAGTATCGATTTGTACTACACCTAAAAATTATATTATGAAAAATCCTGCGACTATATATTACATACCTATATCCCAATTGTCTCTTTATTAAGTAGAGTCTATTCTATACCAAAGCTGCTACCCATAATTAGGTTCATGTGCAGCATGTCTTGCTAAAATTAATTTGTATGACCTTGCTTACATACATTGTCATTCATTCGGTTAGATTGTGAATATTTTATAGGTTATACAGTTTTGCGTTTACGAAGATTTGTTTAGTAATACGACGGAAACCGCGTTCTTTGTACATTACTATACATGGGCGAACTTCAAACAGACGGAATGCCGGGTGCGACAGGGGGTGGTCGTCAGGAGGGGTGCTAAAAAGTTCACGATCTCGTCAAACCCTACCCCCTCCAGTCTCCCGTCGTCGACCCATTTTTGCCACTGTTCACGAAATTTGTGTATTTTTGCAACAATTTTCAGTGCGCCTTGAGCGGAGGGACGTTCGTTCGGAGCCTTAGAAGCGATCATACTACCTCCCAGGGAGGGGATCAGAATCGCACCGATGTTTGGGACGTGGGCCCACGCCTCAGGGCGGATGATTCCACGTGTATCCTTGTGAGCATATATGATGTTTACTGAGCTTTTGAAATAAATCATTTAAACTAAATTGCGCTTCTTTAAAAATTTTAATCGTATTTCTAAATTTTGAAATTCAAAATTTTTAAATTTTGTTGCTCGTACTCCGCTAGTTTCCCAAATTTCAACCCTCGACTCGTCATCGTAAGACTAGTAGCATTTAAGTACACAAATAGAGCATTGGAAACCATGGATAGTCAATAAGCTAGCTATTTTAAACGCCGTGTTACGTTCCAGTGCTTACCAAACAGGGTTGATCTGCTTGTCTTTATTTAAGCACCATGTTTAGAGCAGAGACACTATAATCCTGTCAGAGTGGTGGCCGCGTAAGGGAGCTTTGAAATGTTCGGCACCTGAGCCACGCAATCCTTACGCTCAGTATACATTAAGCCTCTAGCAGGCGCGCATCAACTCAGGGACTTATTAACAATTTAAATTGTATGCTACAATAAGAACCTTGATTTTCAGCAATCCTATGCTTAAAACTGAAGGAAATTATACCGTTTTTCAGGTTTTATATTTTTGCCTCGTTATGTACGGTATGCAAATTAATATTTTTATGAGTAGAATCAAAAATCTTACTCGAATAAATTCTATAAATATGCATTTAAGTTCACTATAGTTCGATTTAATTCCGTGCCCTAGAATTGAGCAAATGTTATAGCGAAATATAATCTAGTGCTGAAATGAATTCCAGCGTTCACTTGTACCATCTCAATGCACACATCCTACAGTGGTTCTAGCATAAAGTGTAAGATTTATCGATACGTAAAATAGAGTTTATTTCACTTAGCTTGCTGTTCATGAATTCTAATTATGGCTTGTATCCCCTGGAGAATGAAACATACTGAACAAAAATAAACTGCGCAAAGAAAATTACACACGGACAACATAGACCAGTAACATAAATAAGTCTGGTAAGCTGTACGATATGCATGTTCGCTGGCTATAGTATTAGTATCCGTGAAATCTGGACGGACACTGGTACACACAAAATGCTTATGGCTAATATGTTAAACATTCTTTGTGCTTAATAAAAAATGTAGTGTGATTATGCTAAATTTGTAGCTTAAATATGCTTATTGCAAACTTTTATAATAATTTGGTTCTTAATACAAAGTAACAATGGTACGATGTAACATGTAAAATGCATATGTTTATTCATGTAGAAGTTTGAAACAAGGTTTGAACAATTTTAGTTGATGTTCACTACGTGTTTCGAAATACGTTTTAATACAAATGCTGCAGCCGCACAAGTTTTTTTCAAAACTCTAACCATTATAATAGCAACAAAAATATATGACGGCTGCCAAAATGTCATAGGCATTTAGGTGTCGTGTTATGTAGTAGCATATCAATATATACATAAAGTGACTGTAGTTATGCATTATCTAAAATTTTGGAACAAGTTTTGAACAATTTTAGTTAATGTTCATTACGCGTTTCGACATACATTTTAATGCAAATGCTGCAGCTGCACAAGGTTTTTCAAAACTGCAACCATTGTAATAGCAACAAAAACATATGCGACTGGCAAAGTGTTATAGGCACTTAGGGTCGTGTTATGTAGTACCATATCAATATATACATAAAGTGACGGTAGTTATGCATTATCTGTGAGTCTAGGGTTTTAAAATATTTTAAAAATGGCAATCTATAACATTAGATTTAGCTTACGCAGAGTCATTATATATGCTTCATGAACAGATATTTATGTTGCATAATGAAAGCTGAAAATAACTATTCTATGAGTTTTAAGACGCTTTGTATAAAGTAGTTAAAATTTCGTACACAAATTATTTTTCGGCTTAAGATTTTTATTTTAAAACTTATTTTAATTTGTAAATTTTGTATTTACAAGGAAAAGTTAAATTGGCATTTTGGGAAAATACATAGTATATTTGAAGTATCGGCATTAAAATTTTGCCACTTCATAGTAATACATGTCAGCTAATGGTCTTTCTGATGCAGTGAACGTGTGTGTATTATAGATATGTAGAATCTTAATAAAGCATCATCGTTAGTATTAAAACATATATTTATTTAAATAAGGTCACTTTGTTAAGTTTTGGAAACTAGCACATGATATGCTTAGCTGGACTACTATGATACATTTTAATAGCTTAGCCAGTCTTAATGTGACAAATAGGGAGTTTAGCAAGGCTGTGTGTGATAAACGGAGCGTCCATCTGAACCTCCAATTGAGAAATTATATTTAGTGTTGTTTTTAGTGTAATGGCACTTTGTTCCATAGCATTTCAACACTATTAAGATATGTGTTTGTTTTTAATATAAACAGTTAACGTTTTAAGCACTATGCCGCCTTTGGAGCATTATTCAGACATTTATAGTAAAACGTAATGTTCGCGGCCTAAATAGCCTCTGGCTTAAGTTATAAGGGCTCAGCTGAACGCATCGTGACAAAAGCACAGTCCGGCTTTGTTCAAAGTTGATTTGAAAATTTCATATATAACCATATGCGCTTTACATCTTACGTCGTAGCATTGTTACCTTGTATTATTCTTTTTACAAAAAAACGAGATGCACTCCAGATTAGTTAAATTAGTGTGAGAACTAATGATGAAGCTTCAATACAACTGAGAATTTGGACTCTACGTTCAACTCATTTCTAGAGCCACTACGAACGTGACATGATGTCTCAAAAGCCCAAGATGCGTTTGAGAGAGTCTAAGCTAGTGTATGTCAGAAAAATCTGGGTTCAACTCTTAAAAGCTCTTTGGAAAACAACAAACATTAATCTAACTATTGATGTTGTAACATAACAGTCTGCTAAAAACACGAACAGCACAGATTACATCGGCTAGGCTCTTAAAAACTGTAAAAGGAACTATATTGTTTAATTGACGGTTTGCATGTTTTCGGTATAATTAGAGAGTCCCAAAGAAACCTGAGAGCTGATCCTAGTTGTTATCGGAAGAGCCGAACTGAGTCAAGCCGGTTACCGTTCTCAAAGAGAAAGAACATGAAAAACTAGGCCATTAGCCACCAACAACAAATATACGGTAAACTTTCAGGATCTGGAGGATCCAAGATTTCACGGCGGAGGGATCCCACATCTTATCCTCTTGAGGTACCGCTCGACCCACCTCCCCGTCTCCCGAGGTGCCACACCTTTCGAGGTCCTCCCACAGAAGCGTGCCCCTCACCCGAACCGTCACTTCCACTATCCTCCCCGAAGCGCCAACCCCGACGCGCTGTACCCAACTTCACCCCATTGGAGGCGCCGCGTCCAACCAACCGTCCGAACTTCCAAGGGTCAACCCTTGCTTCTTTGGACACACGATTAATGATAGCCGACTTTACAGCACACTAGAAAAACCTAGCTACATTGCAAGCACATGGCAAGCGACGTAGCTAGCTATCAAAATTTTTTTATGTAATGTAAATAAATGCGAATTGTCTAGTATATTGTCTAGAAAATGAAACAAAAACCATTTAACCATAACAGCGCTGAATACAAAGTTGTGTTACTTTTGCTATAAAAAAGAAATTTGAAAAGTAGCATTGATAAAGCTTTTTCCTTCAGAATATCATTGCTTTTGCTAGGTACAAAACTTACATAATTAAATTTATTGTGATATATGAACGTATAATAAATTTTGTTATATATTTATGTGAATATTTATATAATTCATTATATGTTTATTGATTATATACCTATAATGTGAACAATTCATTGTAACATTATGTGTAGACTCAAAATAGCAAATGTTTAACAAATAGGTGGATTTCACCATAGGTTTTACCGAAAAAGTGCTGAAATTTAGGCACCGTTTACAGTTTAATTTATGTGCTAAATTTACCTGTTATAGCATTATTAAACGAAATAATTAGCTTAATAGTGTTTATTAAGTGCATTACTATCCTTTCTTGATAATTAATATATCTTAAAGCACTGCAAAAATGCTTTGATAAGTTATGTTAAATAATTTAAAGCTTTAAATACAACGAATTTGAAAAAAATAGCCAAATACGTCGATCGGTTGTTGAGTTATTGCAGTTGCATAAAAACTTTACTAATTACATTGTACATAACGAAAATATTGTGATCTATTTTGATAATTTTGACTGCAAATATAGAGATTTTAATTTTTAATTTTGTACATTTAAAGGTGTATTTAATATAGAACCTATCAAAATAAGTAAATATGTATTGCTCGTACGTGATACCTGCACTAGGCTACGACATAACATAGTATGCGGAAGAGTTCATCTTGGAGTTCAGGAATTGCCAAATTGTAGCTTGTATTTTGTAGAATTAATGTCTTCTACAGGCTAATGCATAAAAGACCATAGCAAAATTTGTTAATGCATTTTGAAGCAAAAAAATATATATTTATAAAATAAATAGAAATGTAACTTACCCTAGACGACTGACGTCGCTTAGCAAATGCAGCAGCGATTTGCTTCGATTCTGGTGACATTGGATGTCGCGGAGTCGCTGCAGCAGCTGACGTGAATTTAAACGTTGCCCCAGACGATGAAATCGGAGATTGTTCTCTGTCAATCGCTGCTGAACTAGAATGAACTTCAACAACGTTATCATCGGTAATTCCAGGTGAAAATCGTGTTACCCTCACTTCATGTCTAATATTACATTCCTCTTCCAGCGTTTGTCGGACTGAGTCATTGCTAGATACTATCGGCTCAGAGTTTGCTGGATCCATATTAGCTATAAGTGAATGTATACTAAAGATTTATTTCTGCAAATACAACTATTTTTGTACTGAAATTATTAAACGTTTTGCTAGGTGTAATGTAGGTGGATTTCAGTGGGACATCAATTACAGAGACATACTGATCACACGATTCACAATCACAGTTACTGCTCGTAGCAGTTGCATATTTGGTGTCTCACCACCAAGATTAACAGCTGTATATCTTCTCTTTCCTGTGTCAGTGCAAGATGGACCTACTTTAAGACATTAACAATCGTTGAACAGCCTACAGGTCAGTTTAGTTAATTAGCTAATTTATTTTATCCAATGCATTAGAAGAAAGTAGCAGAAACTTAAACAATTTCACCACTAAGTAATAAAATTAGAAATACTGATTTGATTTAGCGGCCGAATACGTTACTTAACCGCACAGATCATTGTTAGAGGCAATATTTGGCTTGGCCGATTCGCAGGCTGCACGTGTAAAAACGGCGAATATAGTTACATTTATTTTATTGATGCTTAAAAATGATTAAAGTTACTCTAAAGCGACAGTATTATAAGAAAAACAGATTCATATGGTTGCTGATTTATTTGAAAATCGTTCTTAGGAATTAAGAAAAACTGTCTTATTTAGCATGGGAGAATGGTAGAATAGTTTCAGGGTACAGCTCTGTGCTAGAAGCAGGCATCAGTACAAAAACGACTAAAGTCTAGCGGTACAAAATCACTAGTAATCTTGTTTCTGTTTCCTGGAGTCATATTTTGATTATTAAACCATGTTCTAAACTCAATTCTCAATTGTTCTGACATTTAAAAACCCCCATTTAAATTATAAAAGAAACCCCTTTGTGTAAGAAGATAAATATTTTTATCTATAAATTTTGGTAATTCCATGATAAATAGATGCATTTTAGCAAAACTGGAGGAGTTCCAAATATTTTCCTATTATGAGAAATAGAACTTACCTCGTTTTATTGATAACTTAATAGTGTATATATGCTTTGGAATTTTTAGCTTGGCAAGCTTTAAACAAAAATTGGTTCTAAACTAAAAAATTCTTAGTATAGCTACAAAAGACAGTTGATGGGACTAAAGCTGTATACTTTCTATGCAGATTTGCACCCAGCAAAGACTTGAGTGGTGAAATATAGGCGAATTCATGTAAATCCTTCATCTTATTAATATCAAGTTCAACTTTTGTTTGCATTTTAAGTATTGTTTTGACAGGTTGCGCTAAAATATTTTCAGTTACAAAATTTCTAAGGTTTCGTGGATACCATACTTGAATTAGTTTTTTTAAACCCCACAATTGCCTCAAATATGGTAAGTAAAGTTGCTATACTCAGATAAAACTTAGAGTTTCTCTTTGCGACGTATTGTGGCGGCCCCTAATTTGATGATCGCTTCAAAGTGTTGTAAAAACTTGATTGGTTGAATTTTGGACAACGAAATGCTAAAGTGTGTAAACTGTTGATTGGATAACTGTTTGTAGATATTATGTATATAAGCATGATGATTTTCCAAATAAATCACTTATCTCGTTTCTTTTCACGCGTCGTATCGTTTTGCTGCATTTTCCGTTTACTACAGCGATTGCACTTAGTTTAATGTTGTTGCTTATACGCCGAGCTTCCTTTGTTCATAACACTGTTTTTCCATCAATGTTGCTCTAAACCAACAGTATTCTTAGCTATCACACTAGTATTTATTTAGTGTATGTAGCGACTTCACTGAACACACAAGTGTACTAATGAAATATATACTGTTTTAGATCAAGATTAAATTTATTTACTCATCGCAAGTATTAAGGGAACAGTTAGAACGTAAAGCGATAACGCAACCAAATGTTGAGTGATATGTCATAATTTATCTCCAACATCGCTGATGGAATGGTTATGTGATAAATACATGGAAGGGGCTTCTAATGAAGGAAAATCACTGGAATATGTTTGGGTTTAATCGGTCAAATGTCTCAGATTTCCATACAAATCATAAACGTGCGAGATACTGTAGTGAACACCTGTTTCCATAGCGTAAGTTGGTAACAGCAAGCATGACACGATTTTGTGAGTTCTGAGAGTCATGTCTTGTGAAAAGGGCTATCATTATATATATTAGCTATACTGTTGGTATGACACATAAAGATATATGTGTCGCACCGCGAATATTTAAATCAAACCAATAAGATATTTCACTACAATATTTCGCTATAAATAGACCTACTACAATGCCAGTAGCATTATACAAATGTCATCAAACCCAAGAGTAACGTGAAGAAAATATGTAACATGATTCGCAACTCGACAAGAACCATTGTATTCTTTTCTTAGATGATAATATAATTTGTATTGAATGAAATATTGTGGAGTCTTATTACTCGAAGGAACGGATGTTATAGTGATGCAGATAACTACAAGAATACTGTCTAAACGATTCATTATCATTCATACACTAGAAGTCTGAATTCCCTCGGTCAATCAGTTCTTTTGGATTGATGACACCCGCGAATACATATTTTGGCTTGGTATTAAGATGCTATGTTGAAAGGCATTCACCTAGATATACCCTGGGTAGGTAATTACGCGTTTAGAACAGAGTATGAACCTCGACCATGCTCTTATGTATAAGTAACGCTATGCGACGGCGTTGTCGTTTTCTGGTTTGCTTCCCAAGACGTGTTTTTGTGGTCGAGGTACTCTTAAGGTCTAGCTACGCTATTCAAAATTTTAATAGTAGAGTTGGACTGTATGCGTGACATAGTAGCTAAACCATTTGAACGCAAGACATACTTAGGACCATGTGCACGCATCTTATAGTAAGTGATGCATAAGAAGAATACCATTTCAATGGCGGTTGCTATTCTTGACTCTACCTCATTGTTTGTTGGCGTATTACAAGGTGCAGCTCTCAATGAACTTTGAAGGATAACCAATGGCAACCCATGTAACTATGGTGCTCTTCCATAAACTATTGTGGCTATAGCGATAAGTATGGCAGAGTACATGAAATTGAATTTTATATATAGTCTAAATCAGCTAAACCAACGCAACCATAGCAATGCTGCAAATTGAATTTTTAAAATAAAATAATGTAATACTCTTTAAAATCGACTAAACAGACAGAAATTCCCAAACCTTCATTGAACCAAACCAAGAATTTTATAATAAAACCAACATGTTTGACAAGCTATAATAGTGTGAATTTATTTCCTACGACGTGACAGTGGCTACACTAGTACTTCGGAAAACATTCAATTTGCTTGTTCTGCGTAACTATTTGTATGAAATATATCGTTCACGCAGCATTTTACATTTCAGAAAATGAATACCAAGCTCTCCTGCACAGTTGCCGTGGCACCTTTGGGTTGCAATGAGGCACAAATAGTAAATGGCACTACAGGATACCACTCTTTGGAGCCATGTAGTATAATGGGTTATCCTTCTTTTTCATAAACCTATGGATTTATTTGAAAAATTAATTACACGAATTTTAAGTGGACTAAAGGCGTAACGGTATTGGGAATATCTGTTTAATGTTTCAAACGCTTGATGCTCTGTCGTGGTCGACTTGGCTAGATATGGTGGATGACCATACATGGCGAGGTCCGAAGTCCCAGGGGATAGCAGGTCAGATGGGGGACGGGTCGTTGCCAGGGGAGATCAGCGTGTCGATGGGGCGGGGAAGTCGTAGAGAGGGTAGTAATTTTTTTTTAATTTTTTGGAACTCAAATTTTCAAATATTTTTGGAACTCATGTCACTACTTTCTCCTTGCCTTTTGCCAATTTTGCCCCAGTTTTTCTTAATTTCGCCCAATTTTAGCTCATTTTTGTCTATTTCTGCTGAAAATTTCGGCGCGCCTTTGTCGCGTGTCGAGAATAGGTGGAGGTGGGGGGCGGATCAGTGGGTATCAGGCTACCTTCCTGAGAGGGCTTGGTGAGGCCCCGAGATCGGGCGGCCAGGCTACAAGGGGATAATCTTTCTGTGCCCCTATGAGCATGTATGAGTATGACCTCATAGCTGCTTTGCATGTATCGTGACGCACATCAGTATTTTACCGTTCGAAACTACAACTGCATAGTTTTTTAGTTTCTAGATAAGCAATTAATAGGCAGTTTTAGCATGAATTATTGTATAATACAACAAAATGTTTGAACAAAAAGAATCATATTATAAACTGTTTTGTACTGAGCCTCAAATTACCGACAATACAGCTCTTATTTTTATACAGTTTAGAAAATTAAAGCGTACGGCTTTGAGAAAAAGAATGAAAACTGTCTACAAAAGTACACAAAACGATAACCACTACGAGGCGAATATAAAAATAAAATACCGTCGGCTTTTCGACTAGAAAACGCAATCTAAATCGTTCAGACAGCCATCAAAGTCCTATGCTATAAGCAGATATTGTAATACTCTAAGACGCGCTGTTGAAAAGGCTGCTGTAAAGTTTTATTAGCAACGAAAATCGATTACAATTTTGACCAGAAACCGCATGCTATTTTGAAAAGTTGAAAGATAATAATAAAATGCCGCTCGCTAGTCTTTCAAACTGGCAATGCTATACTAGTAGTACAACGTACTATCCTGCTGAGCTAGGAATTAAATCGAATTGACAATTGTTCCATTTTTCTTTTGAATTCATGTTTCATAGTGCTGACGCTAAAAACCATTCGTTGCACAAAGTCAGTGTTGCTAAAGTAACTCTTAGTGTTATAGTATTTCATCGCCAAAACTAAATATTTTTAATTTCATCTGTAAGATGACCACCTGTTTCGAATAGTCTCAAAGTATGCAAAATCCAATCGTATGCTTTTCTTAGTTCCAGCAATTTTATTACCTTTTAGTTTACTCTAGGTAGTAACAACCATTAAATTCCGTTATGTTTCTTTGAATATTTAGCCGATCGTATGGATAATTTTTTTAATATTTTAATGTAATCAAACAAGATGATAAAAGAACAGAGGCTGGGAGTGTTTATTTGAATTGCGTTGTCTCGAAAAATATATTTTCAGTCGAAATTCCATGTTGTTCAAGTTACTCAAGGTCAAATGTGACGGAGTGGTCCAGCCTGAGTTCCAGTGCTACCAATCCAGAGGTTAGAGGCTCAACAGAGGTACATTCTTTGTGTGTTCAGAAGTTTGTTGCTGCAAATATATACAAGAGCGAATGACATATGACACGTATAACATGATTAACAGAACGCAAATTTTTATTACATGATTTATCAAATATTTAGCTTCGAGCGGACTTAACAAAACATAATGCATATTTTTATGAGCTTGTTTATCACCGTAAAAGAAAAAATACCAAGGTAAATTAAACAAGGCTAAGCTAAAAATTTTGCGATAGGAAAACAGCCAGGGACACCAGCTTCGTATAAGGTAGAACCGAAAATGCAACGAATTGCAGGCCGCCAGTATCTATAATCACAATAAGTCAGCAATAAATAATTTTGCTGTGGTAATTATGAAATATATAATAATGGCTTTGAAGTAGTATAACTCAAGACGACCGATCTCAATGAAGTTCGGTAATCGGTACACTCATATCATACAAACATTGAGTACATACCTAGAACATTATTTTAAATATTAGTATTATCAACTGTTAAACAAATACTTTTAAAACGAGTGGAAACCTAACGTTGCTCAAGAACCATTTTTAGTATTTGTGTTAGAATATATAATAATGGCTTTGAAGTAGTATAACTCAAGACGAACGATGTCAATGAAGTTCGGTAATCGGTACACTCATATCATACAAACATTGAGTACATCCTAAACATTGTTAAATATAGTATGGATCTCAAAATTATTTTTAAACAGTGGAAACCTAACGTTGCTCAAGAACCATTTAGTATTTGTGTTAGAATATATAATAATGGCTTTGAAGTAGTATAACTCAAGACGAACGATGTCAATGAAGTTCGGTAATCGGTACACTCATATCAGCA
>JASANE010017816.1:0-71485 GCA_030248225.1 Trileptium ribeirensis
GGGCCCTGTGCTCACTAAATACCCCACGATAGCAATTATTATACATCTAAAGTACTTCAATAACAACGGGTTGATCTTAGTCGTAAGCCAAAACCGAACAACGCTTTATTTTTGTTATTCTTCCAATAACCAAACAGAAGAAATCTTTTCAAATTTATTTATAAATCACAAATTTTAAGAAAAATCACAATTGGAAGAGTAATTTTTACGGTGCATGAGCCAAGGTTTTTTTGGCCTACACGTGGGTCTGAACCCAAATATTTTTACTTGGACCCAAAAATTTTTGCTGAACCCAGGGCAGTTTCGGCTTCGGAGACATAGGGTCTGGTAATAAATTCTATTACAGAGTGCAGGCTTTCAGTAGTTTGTGCTCACATCTATATAGTTGCTTGCTGCTGGTTTCACGGATGTCACTCATCATTTAACCTGGCTTGGCACAGGCAGAGAATAATTTACATATTTGTAATTATGTAATAATGTCAAATTGCGTTTCGTAAATACGTTTTTTATTGTGTAGAATTTCGTAAAACTCTCGAGCCAAAAATTGTAAGTATAGACCCAGCGTTTAAGGTCTGGACCCAAAAGAAATTTGCTGGACCTAAGGTAGACCAGGGTTCATTTTGAAAAAACCATGGATGAGCACAATACTAGTTTTCTCTGATGCATCCCACGAAAATACAACTGATTTTATCGGACTATTTAACTGAGATCATATGATTATAATCATAATATTATTGAGCAACAACGATAACCTATAAACTAGTTCTAATGACCTGCAAACATCTATATTGAAAAAATGGCAAAATATGACTATATTTGATGTCAAAATTTACCAATTTTTTCTATGATACTGTCCCGCAGAATTAATCAATCAATCAAGACATTGAACCTAACGTATTTAGCGAGTTAAATGATCCTATAATCAGTGAGAAACCGGAACCGAAATTAATCGCAACAACTGCAAAATATTTCCGTAACTGGAACTGGGATCACAACCTGGTCTTACAAAAAAGGTAAAACAAAAAGAAATATAATCGAGTCTCTTGTTTGTTGTGGGAAATCTACGGGCATATATTGTTATTTAAGGAGATAAATACGCTGGTTTCATTGGTTTAAAGGACACTGTGTACATCGTTACCTCTCTGAGGTGATGATTGGAGCTATAAATTCAGTAGCATATAAATTTTAGCGAACGATATATTGGGCCTACTGAGCTGCGTACTATGAACGTAATTGTACTTACGTGGAAACTAGCCCATCCGCATTAAGCCATGAACGCAGACTAACCACGCAGCAAGTTTCCCCGTCACCTGTAAATCACTAGTGTTAGGCTATTTTCAGTAAAGTTCAATACTTGGGATCGCTTAAGGTTCTGGTCTCTGCAGAATATGAGAATAAGAATAATTGGCAGTTTCTGTCGCAGGATACTAACCAGGAACCACCGGGCAATGATATAGGTAACACATTCGGGGCTAAGGAGTACTTCAAAATTATATTATGACTAGCATTATCTCTCTGTGCCTTAAAAACTTGATGTGGAGCAGAAGCTGTTTAAATTTATTAATCATTTAATCAAAGGAGCCAGAGTGAACATAAATTGAAAAATATTTCGTTTGTGTTATACAAAATAGCATCAAGAATAGTGCTCACTTATGGCTTAGTTTGTTAGCAGACTTTGATTAGGACATGGAGAAATTTTATTACAAGATTTTATTACATTTTAATTCACCGTAAAGATATTCAAAAGACATAAAAAAATTTTGATTCCGGCAAAAATTAGCCGGAATCGGAACCCGAATTTTGTCGAAACCAGAATTCCAGTTACTCTATGCCTATAATCTTATCTTACAACCCCAAAAAGCAAAACATGCTTGCAAAAATTTTAAAAATTTCATTTTATGGATGTATTTTTTTGAACTCTGGCTCATAAATTGAAAGCGACTGCTCGGGAATGCGTAACAGCAAAGTTGTTGCTATCTATGACAGGACTTTTCGATCTGATATATCTGGCAAGCGTTATGCATAACATGGCTGAGTGAAAGTCTCTAATTTTGGTTTTGTGAAAATTTAGATAGGAAATCATGAAAATAGTGCAAATACACAGCTATGTGCACAACAGTATTTCATTACGCGTCGAATATAAATTGGCGAATATCCATCAATTTGGCGAAGAGTTATGCGAATACGGAGAAAATGAATTTTTCCAAACAAACACCATTACAGAAAACAGAGCGAGCACTTGCTGCGTACCCATGGCTTTGATCGGTTCCACCGAGTTTTAAGCGCCCTTTTTCATATGATGTCCCATTCGTTCAGGCCTTAATTAAAAAATTATTCCGACCACTTTCATCATACTCACATGCCATTTTTTACTTTTTTCCGAATTTGTATAATTAAAATTTCGTTTCAAAATTAAAAATTTGATAGTTGTGTAAATTTTCTTTAAATTTACAGTACTCACCACAGGTGACTGTCGCCTTACGAGCGAGAGAGCAGTTAGTGAACAAAAAATAAATAAAAAAAATTATTTTCCAACGAGCAAGTTGCAAGCGAAAAACTAGCGAGCAGCGGTCAATTACGGCGAGTACAGTAAATGTTAATTCTGAATAATAGATGTTAAAAGCGATTAAATTTATTTAATTTTTCAATTTGATTTCGGCACCGCTTATGCAGATGATGCGCCATCGCCTATGCTCTGTTCTTGTGTGCGCCACTATGCCAACTCCAATGGCCTCTGTTTTCAAATCAGAAGATCCAGACTCAGTTCGTGTGCTATAGACAAAAATTTTCAACAAATGCACAGCCAGCTTGTCGCAAAATTTATATCTAATTTACATACTACCTGGTGATTCACCAAAAACCTAGATAAAGTGTAAAAATTACATCAGGTTACTAAATTGTCATTGTTCATATGTTATAAACTACTAATTAAGGCGTATAATTTCGTCTATTCATACAATTACTGTCATGATGTAGTACGGCTGTTATATTGATATTGTATGAAATTTACTTATCACGACGACGCAAAAGTCATCTTTGCATACTTACAGGGTCTGCGCTGAGACCTCGGTACAATTTTCGGGGTTGTTTCAAGAAAAGTCGGGGATCTATGCTCAGCGTAAACGGAGGTAACAAATATCAACATACACCTATTACAAATTATTGGCACCGTTATTTGCCCAAAAATGGTCAGTTTCCGGAAAGTTTGGTATTTTTGTGATCCTCGAGACCTCCACTGATCATTTCGACCAAAAAATTAAATTTTTAAAGTTATTTTCGATTTTTTCGGGTCCCAAAGGTGCCCCTTGGGAACCCCAAAAAATTTTCTTAAAAATTAAATTTTTACCCACCATTCGATGCCGCTTGAGTGTAATGGTATAATGAGATCCGATAAAAGCATCCTAAGTTATGGCTAAAAACCGATAATTGCTGAGCCTCTCAGCCTCCGATAGTTTTGGCTATAACTTAAGATCCGGTTACCGGACCCCGTTAAAATATCGTTATTCGATTCGTCAAGCCGCGTCGAAAGGTGGGTAAAAATCTAATTTTTAAGAAAAACATTTTTGCGTTCCCAAGGGAAGTTTTTTGAGTTATTCCGTGGGACTCGAAAAAATCTAAAAATTTTAAACATCCTATACTTTTGGTTGAAATGATCAGGGGAGGTCTCGAGGATATCAAAAATACCAAAATTTCCAGAACCCGACCATTTTGAGGCAAACACGGGCTGAAGGGGGTAATGGAAAAGAACCGATTGATCGACAACCAAAATACTGTAACATAAAATTGAATACCCACGTATAGCCAAAAACATGCAATTTGTTGCGTTACTATATACGAAAAATCAATTGTAACAGCAATACTTATATTTTTGATTCAGCAGTGGAAGTAGAGAATATGGTACACAATGCAATAAAAAATTTAAAAAATCACTGGAATTTTTTGGGGTTTTTTATGACATTCGGGGTTTGTAGAAGTCTTTTTGGCCGCTTTGGGGTTTCCGGTGTTGCGGCCATCCAGTATATAACACCGCTTCACTTCACATAATGCTACTAACGAGAAACAGATCCCATTTACAGTTTAATACGTATTAGCTCAGATTTGCAACGCGACACTTCTAAATCGACATCATGTCTGCAAACTAAAACACATCTGCGCATTGAAGGAAACACCCACAAAACAAATTTGAAAATAATATCAAAACTAACCTGAAAATCCAACATCTCTTAGTGGAAAAAGTAAGCTAAATGCACAGCCTGCGGTGATAAAATAAAATGGGACCATCTTGAAGTTAGGAGAATCGTTATGTCGAACATAACTGCCAAATTCGTCCAAAATATACCAAATGGGCATACCATCTTCTATGTCCTAAAATAACACTTCGAATAAACTTGTTGAACCTTTAAAAATTCTAAATTATAAATGCAGTTTATGCTGGAAATTTTGCCAGGCTAATGCGTAAAATGCAAAAGTATCCAGAAGCTATTTTACTGTACCAAAATACCGTTCCACAGTTTGGGTTGTTTTTCCGTTCCTACTACATCGCACCAAAACGACATAAATGTGACGTTGATACATCTATTACTACAGACATGGGTAATTTTGTGAGTCTAGCAGTCACTACATAACAGAAAACCGTAATTTTAGCTATTATGCACATGCCATGCGCGATGTACAAATGATTCTGAGGAATAGTAGACGATTATTATACAATAATTATGTTCGTTTGCTCTCATATTCTCAAGCCTTAAACGCATATGGAAAACCCTATCATCCAATTCTAGAAGTAGTAACTAGCACCGGTGAAACGGAGCGAGCGTGGTTCCATTTTTGAGTTATCATTTTGTTTAATCATCTGTAACAGGCTGTGGTTGATCTACATAACGTGTAAAAACCTCTGGAAACCTGAACCTGTTAAAAATCCTAAACCTAGTCGACTCTAAACCCATCGAGAACAACTGGCAACGCATCAAGCATTTGTGCTTGTCTCTAGACAGCCAAACCATAGTATTCAGCCTGCCAGAAACCTATGTGCACGATACCCTTGATGACCTGTACCCAGTGAGCAACCAACCAACTGAAGACAGAATATATTCTAGAAATCGGGTTCATTGACCCTAAACCTATTGAAATCCCATGAAAAGGCATGAAATGTGCGCACTGGATTTTAGGTAACCGAATTATGAAATATTCAACATACTGAGAAACCCATTTTTCATACCATCATGTACTAAACTACTGGAGGTCACTATTTTCGGGAAATCGGGTTCATTGACCCTCAACCCAACGAAAACGTCTGAAAAGGCATGAGATACTCGTGCTGAATACTCCATAAACAAGCCATCGCATTCAACCTACCAGAAAGCCTATATAGGCAATATCTTTGATGACCAGTACGCAAAGCGTAACACCAAACAACTGACAAAATCCAAACCTCGGAAATTATAGCCGGGGGTCCCTCGGCTCACCTGCCGGAAGGTGGCGGATTTTGCCGGTGGGGGGACAAATTTTTTGCAGGATTTTGTCACGCTTAGACGTTTATTTTTCTCAGCAGGGGGCTTTGAGCCGGGGGGTACAGTGAGTCGGAGCTGTTTGCGTTCAATCAAAGGGCTCATCCTCACAACGTTTGCTATCGAATAAAAAATTTGCCGAAATCTGTCCATCCGAAAATAAAATATGAATGATAGAAACAGACAAAAAGAAATTTTGACTGGTTTAACGAATGCAAGTGTTGAAAAGGAGGCCTTGTTAAGGAGCGCTCATTTCAGATGTTATAGAAGACAAGCTCATAGCTTAGTTGACGTTTATTAGGACCGAACGATGAGCTTGGATCGTTTTGCATTTCGAGATCCTCTGTCCGTGCTTTCGTTTACATGATAGCCTAGCCCATCCTAACTTGTCCAGTAAATCCATAATCTTGATTAGCCGTCAAACTCGTTACTCGTCTAGCTAAAGTCATTCCGAACCTCCCTCGGTCAAGAGTTAGGGCATAAATAAGACAGGACACTTGCGACTAGAACTATGTTACATGATTTCCTGAGTTGAGTTAGGAGTTAAAAAATGAAATATAAGCTGACCGAGGTTAAATAAAACCTTTTGCTAGAATATATCCAGAAGGAAAACGTACCTTCGTTGGCCTTGATTTCAAGTTTGATTAAGCGATCTCGTGCATAGTTTCATCTATACCATATTCATGGATTTACGTGTTACGATACTCAACCTTTATCGTTAGGAACTCAAGACAAACCTTATTGGTGCAAAAGGAATTTTGCTGAAATTTAAGAGTTCATCCGTAGGAACAGATGTTTTCGAATGAAATCACGAAATTAATCAATGTTCGATAGGGTCCGTTAGCCCGACGATTCGAGAGTGCGACGCCCCCACTCTGAGCCAAAATTTAACAAACGTAAAAAAAATTTCTAGGAATTTTACTGAAAATTTACAGGATTCTAGGTAGCGACTAGGATTATGAATCGCAATTGTAAAATCTATCGATGTCTCATCGGATCCACATGTCCGATGATACGAAAGTAAGACGCCTCCCGTTAAATTTGGTGTATTTTGAAACTACCTCCAAAAATTTCGCTTAAATTTTACTATATTATAGCGGCATATTTGATATTTCAAATGAGACCTTAACGTCGAGCGAACTCGACCGGGTTCGTTTGTCCGATTACCCAAAAGGGCTTGCCTCCACTTAAAATTTCAATTGATTACAATTCAAAATACCTTCTAGGGATTTTGACGATTTTTGTTTTACAAATAGAGACACTTTTGAGCACGGCAAAGATTATAATAAATCCAAACCCGAGCAGCGCATTAGGTTGTTTTGCACAGATTTTCATAGATTTTTCTCCTGATATATTCAGTTTAGTTTCGCCAATAGTATTTCATTTCAATAGTACTTTTACAGTACTTGGTAAGCTTAGCCAGTCATACTAGGTACAGTAAGTTCCCGTGAACTGGCCATGGTTTAAGTTTGCGATAGAGGTCTAACACAAACGTGATCGCCGACACTAGATGCCGTTAAAAACGTCCCTGCTTGATTGTATGCGCGTATATACTTATTCGCTTGTTTATGATAAAAGGAGTGATCCTCGGTAGTACCAATTTCTGACCAAGGAAGGGCGGTAAAACATTGTCACTAGGCATGTTTCAGAATAATTTTATAGGCACATAGGACATATTGTCATGAGTTGCCTATGGCTTTCGAGAATAAATTTACTTACCTACCCATTGTCATAGTTTGTCATACGTATGCGCTGGCACCCAGTTGGAGTCGTACCTTCTAGACCTGGATCACATACATATCAGGGAATAACCGGAACCGGAACCAGCAACCGGAACCGTTCATTTAAACCGGATCCGGAACCTGGTCTTCGAAATTTATATATAGTAAAACAGATGATGGAAGAAATGAAGGTATAGTGGATTTAAAATGCATTAAAAATAACTTTTACATTAACTTAATGTATTGCGATGGTATTATTGCCTTTCTGAAACTTTAAAGAGACTGAGGAAGCTAATAATGTTTATTTATCGATCAAATATGTCGGTTTTTGTACACCCAGAGCAAAAAATGCCTTCCACTATACACCATTGCGTATACTGTGTCAAATCGAATGTGCTTACAAAGCTTGGAGCGTAGAATACACAGTTTCGCTCTGTCTCCAGACGCCTCCCTTTACTGCAAATACGTTTGTTGCATGTTCTTCTGTAGGAAACTTAAAATTATCGGTTTATATGATTCTAAAAGAAAATAATAGATAGAAGGTAATTTTCTGATCAGTGGTCAGAGACACTGTTTAGGCTAGCGTTGGACATACAGTTCCTGTCAGTTAGATCATAATGATAACTTTCTAATCAGAATGCTATAAATGAGACACACTGTGATGCTGATCGCACAGTTTCAATAAATACAGTTCATTGCCATGAAAGCAGTTTCTAGCTGCGTTGCAGATAACGTTAGTTTACTTCAATTTAGACCCCATCTTATCAAGTTTACAAGCGCACTGGCGGGTGCTTGACGCAATTTATGTTAGCCAAGCATACCTAAGTAACTTCTGCACAGCCTGTTCCGAGTTGGACCGGTTTAATTCAAACGTCCCCACAGACTTCTGGATGTGTAAAATAGCTGCTACAAGCATCGACCTGGTTTTGATTTAACAAACTCCTGCAGGTTATTATGAAAAATTCCTGCTCAAATTATGTGCCATACTTACGTTTCACACGACAAATTGGTTAGTTAATCTTTTCTTTTGCGTGGTTGTATTGGAGCTTGATCATTATATAATATATATTACATATGTTTGGAGTAACCGGAATTCCGGTTCCGGCGAAAATCGTGTTCCGGTTGCGGTTCCGGCAAAGGGCAAAAACCATACCGGAACCGGAATTCCGGTTTAAAAATTTTGTTTGAAATTTTCCACATTTTTACTTCATCTGTAATCCAAACATATGTAATATATATTATACAATGATCAAGCTGCATTGCAACCAAGTAAAAGAAAAGATTAACTAATCAATTTGCCGTGTCAAATGTAAGTAGGGCACATAATTACAGTAGGAATTTTGCATAATAACTTGCAGGAGTTTGTTAACAAATCAAAGCCAGGTCTATGCTTGTAGCAGCTATTTTACACATCCAGAAGTCTGTGGGATACGTTTGAATTAAACCGGTCCAACTCGTTAACAGAGTGTGGCTTACGCAGAAGTACTTAGGGTATGCTTGGCTAACATAAATTGCTTCAGGAACCCGCCAATGCGCTTGTAAACTTGGTAAATCAGTCTAAAGTGAAATAAACTTACGTTATCTGCAACGCAGCTAGAAACTGCTTTCTTGGTAAAGAACTGTATTTATTGAAACTGTGCGAGCATCATCACAGTGTGTCTCATTTATAGCATTCTGATTAGAAAGTTATCATTATCATCTAACTTACGGGCACTGTTTGTCCAACGCTAGCCTAAACAGTGTACCTGATCAGAAAATTACCTTCTATCTATTATTTTCTCTTAGAATCATATAAACCAATAATTTCAAGTTTCCTACGGAAGAACATGTAACAAACGTATGTGTAGTAGAGGAAGTTCTACGCTCCAAGCTTTGTAAGCATATTCGATTTGACGCAGTATACGCAATGGTGTATAGTGGAAGGCATTTTTTGCTCTGGGTGTCCAAAAATCGACATATTTTATCGATAAATAAACATTATTAGCTTCCTCAGTCTCTTTAAATTTTCGGAAAGGCAATAA
The DNA here is from genome assembly GCA_030248225.1 of Trileptium ribeirensis. NCBI lineage: Eukaryota > Metazoa > Nematoda > Enoplea > Enoplida > Thoracostomopsidae > Trileptium > Trileptium ribeirensis. The sequence goes on from JASANE010017816.1 coordinate 9,250, forward strand.
TACCACCGCAAAACATTAAGTTTAATGTAAAAGTTATTTTTAATGCATTTTAAATCCACTAAACCTTCATTTCTTCCTTCATCTGTTTTACTATATATAAATTTCGAAGACCAAGTTCCGGTTCCGGATCCGGTTTAAATAGACGGTTCCGGTTGCTGCTTCCGGTTCCGGCAAATTTCGTTTCCGGTTATTCACTGATATGTATGTATGTGCCCTGTTTGACTACTATGTATCCATGCAATTTGTTCAATAACATTCATTGATTCGTTGTATCCTGTTGTATAATACCCTACTTTGACTTTGCCGTAGTGTCATTTCGTATCGTGTACCATAGTGACCGATTAGAACACGTCGTAGTTTAGGACGAGCCGAATCGAATCCGTTTCCCCCCCCCCCCCCGGATTCCCATAGTGTACGCCTCCGCCCACACCCAATAGTTGGGCATCTGCTTGACCGCCTTTTAGGTTACCTGAGCCGAATTAACTGGAGTTCCCTAGTTCCGAGCGAGCCGTTAGTCAGCCGATAACTGAACGCATCGTATCGACTTTTTCTTCATACTCGCGTCTAGTAACTGCAAGCGCAGCTGTCGTCGTCTAAGAATGGTTTAGAAGAATTTAGTACACTCCCACAGCGATTTACACAGCTGTGAGCGTTCCATATGAAAAACGGCGAAGACTCCGATATAGTTATGATAATCCCGATTCCCCGACCCAACATCTTGAAGTACCCGTAATTCCGTATACCTAACGACACAGAGAACAGTTTGTTATATTGTTCTATCAATCGTGTTACTCTTTGTGAAGTGTTTATATACAATTTCGGCTTATCAATAAACATTTAAACCAAAATCCATGGTGTTATTGTGTTTCGATGACCAATGCAGCGACACGTATTGAAGGGGTTCGAAATTGTTGCTCCGATCGACGACCAGCGTTCAGGCATGACGGGCAGACGTTGCAAGCCTTACCGTGTCTCGTCCATTTATTACTGATGATGATGATGTGAGTGTGAATGAGAACGACTCGTGCGACATAAAATTTCCTAGGAGACTTTCACTGAACGAGTTTCCGTTGACCAAACACGCGAACCGACGTTAAACGTCTAGGGATTTGTCGGACCCTACTGGGGGCCACTGGCTAAATAATTGATCAAATCGGTCAGGAAAGTGATCCACGCCAATCAAAACTTCCAGGTAGAACGATGATAGGAAATAGTGGTATGTTCTCTTTGGTCTGTGAGCAGGTGACGAAGCCACTTAGGCTACGTGTGCAACTCGTTCGGCAGGATCAGGACACATCCTGTGAAGCGCTTCTGCGGTTTGTTAAGTTTCGTGGGTCCGACCCGAAAAGGAAAATGAACCCGTTAGGTCTGCCCTTGAGGTTACAATAGCCGCGGTCGTATGGGCATTGCGTTTTGGAAGTGGAGCAGCGTGACGTCGATATTACATATGTATACCGAAGCTCGAAAACAATATATAATCATATACTAAAAACCTTGCGGTGCTGAAGTATTTTAACTATAAGCGTATCTGAACATCATTATACAATTATTATGGAACTAGCATATTTCGCGCATCATATTTCGTCACCAGGGAGTAACCGGAATTCCGGTTCCGGTTCCGGCGAAAATCGTGCTCCGGTTGCGGTTCCGGCAAAGGGCAAAAACCATACCGGAACCGGAATTCCGGTTCAAAAATTTTGTTTGAAATTTTTCACCTTTTTTGCTTCATCTGTGATCCAAACATATGTAATATATAATATACAATGATCAAGCTCCAATACAACCAAGCAAAAGAAAAGATTAACTAAGCAATTTCTCGTTTGAAACGTAAGTAGGGCACATAATTTCAGTAGGAATTTTTCATAATAACCTGCAGGAGTTTGTTAACAAATCAAAGCCAGGTCGATGCTTGTAGCAGCTATTTTACACATTCCGAAGTCTGTGGGGTATATACGTTTCAGTTAATCCAGTCCTACTCGGTAACAGAGTATGGCATACGCAGAAGTACTTAGGGTATGCTTGGCTAACATAAATTGCGTCATGAACCCGCCAATGCGCTTGTAAACTTGGTAAATCAGTCTAAATTGAAGTAAACTAACGTTATCTGCAACGCAATCTAGGAACTGCTTTCTTGGCAAAGAACTGTATTTATTGAAACTGTGCAAGCAGCATCACAGTGTGTCTCATTTATAGCATTCTGATTAGAAAGTTATCATCATTATCATCTAACTGACGGGCACTGTTTGTCCAACGCTAGCCTAAACAGTGTCCCTGACCACTGATCAGAAAATTACCTTCTACCTATTATTTTCTCTTAGAATCATATAAACGAATTATTTCAAGTTTCCTACAGATTAACATATAACAAACGTATGTGTAGTAAAGGAAGGCGACTGGAGACAGAGCGAAAGTGTGTTTCTACGCTCCAAGCTTTGTAAGCACATTCGATTTGACGCAGTATACGCATTGGTGTATAGTGGAAGGCATTTTTTGCTTTGGGTGTCCAAAAATCGACATATTTGATCGATAAATAAACATTATTAGCTTCCTCAGTCTCTTCAAAGTTTCAGAAAGGCAATAATACCATCGCAATTGTATTAAACATTAAGTTTAATACAAAAGTTATTTTTAATGCGTTTTAAATCCACTATACCTTAATTTCTTCCTTCATCTGTTTTACTATATATAAATTTCGAAGACCAAGTTCCGGTTCCGGATCCGGTTGCTGGTTCCGGTTCCGGCAAATTTCGGTTCCGGTTATTCCCTGTTCGTCACGTGATCAATATATACGAATCTAAGGAAAATGTATGCTCAGTAATACATTGTGCTATTGGCCCAGTATCTTGCGTACTGTTTGAACGATTCGGTCTTGTGGTCTCATGGCCTCATTTTAAACCCAAATATATACCAATAATAACCACGCGTCCTACTTAGACAATGGATTTTAAATCGCTCTATAAAATGAGCCCAACATAGCCCATAATATTCATTCAACGGTTATGAAAATATGGCTAATTTAGTGCTATTCGTGTATCTATGGAGGCCATTTCAACATCTGTTTTTACGTAATGCTCAGGAATTTAGCCGCAATAGGCAGCCATAACTGTAAAGTTTAAGCAGAAACACAAACTACCTACCCCTTTAAATATGTACTCTTACATGCTCGTAGGGCAGAAGAGGCGGGACTATCCGTCTGAGGCTCGGAACCCCTTCGGAACGGCCAGCGACACATCCCTACGCCGAAGGCGTGCAGAAAATTTTGGCAAAAATCGAGGGGAAATTTGGTGAAAACAAACAGTTTTGAGACCCAAAAAATTTCGAAAATTTAATCTCCCCGACGACCGGTGGATTCACTTGAGGTAGCCGAAGGACTCCCCCTCTCCGAAGCACCGGTTATCCCCCTGGGATTTCGGATCTCGTGCATGTATACGCCTATATAGTGAAACAAATAAGATACTGTGTTCTTGAACTGTTATGTGAGTAATTTACGTTTTTTATATATCATATTGCTTTCTTTTCTGCTTTAAAGATGTTGAGAAAACAGAAAAATCGATGACTTCTTTGTATATTAATCGATGTGACGTGTATCTTACTTCGGTGATCCGCCTGCACGAAGACAATGCTTTCAGCTATGCATCCTGCTAAACAACCCGCACTGAATATGCATGCCATGAAGTATAGGAATTATCGATCAGTTTTCCCTCGTCTCAAAATATTCGACATACGATCGTGTTATATGTTATGTTGGGATTCTGAATTCATTGGGCTTTTCGTTCCTGAACAATAGGTTCGCTTTCTGAACAGATATGCTATAGACAAACTGTATAATACTCCACACATTATTAACGTTAAACACAGGTGCTAACTAAGAACGCAGTTTGCAAAAATGAGAATTTAACCTCTTCGCTAAGCTCTATACCTGAACCAAGCTAAACCAGTCATAATGGCTGAAGCCGGAATGAACATGTGTCCACTAGTAGTGCCCATGAACCAAAATGACCCAGAGGGTTCTGTACACACAATATTTTACACACCCACCGGTGACCTTGCCTGCTTAAGTTGACTCCGTCGACGGTAGGCTAACATTATGCGGAATGATGCCATCCACATGAGTAGACCACTGCGCTCGATCATTTGCCCGACCTTGACAGCTTATGACCTGTGTATCCCAGTCTTAATAAAGATGCTGCATGCGAAGACGGGAAAGAATTTTCTTTACTATGCGTTGCCATGTCATTTTAACTCCTCCGCGAGGGCGTTTCCATGAACGGGGTGTTTCGCACATAAGGCATCGTTTTGGTATTCGGTCGGACGCCGAAGTATGTGGCCGAAATATTGCAATCGTCTTTTCCGAATTTAGTCGGCGCCAACCAGGCTTTGGATCTGTGAATTTCGAACGTGGTCGCGGTAGGGTATTCCTAATACTCGACGCCAACATCGGTACTCGAATGCTTGTAAGCGAGACACTCAGTAGACTTCATCGACCAGGTGTCACACGCGTACAACAATACCGGGCGCACTGCCGCATTATATACGCAGAGTTTACTGCTTCGAGAAACTCCTAGTGCATTCCACACATTAGCAGCTAGCGATCCAAACACACGTTCCGCTTTTGAAATTATATTTGAAACTTCTTTACTTGGATCACCATTGATTGCTATTTTAGGTCCAAAGTAGTACAATTCATCGACGACTTCAATTGGTTGTTGATTAAAAAATCGGTGCTTCGTCTACGTTAATATTCGACATCATCTTGGTCTTTTTTACATTGATATATAGTTCAAACGGCTGAATTGTCAAAACGGTTGATCATGACCTGCATTTTTTGGACTCAGTTAGGAGAGCAATGTCATCTGCATAATTTAGGTCTGTCAGTGGACAGGGGCCGTCAATATAAATTCCGCGGCATTCCTAGATTGCTTCGGAGAGGATGGCGTCCAGAACTAAGTTGAATAGCACAGGAGACAAAATGGTGCCCTGTTTTATGCCGGTGTTCACGGGGAACGATTCAGTGACCGACGAATAGACTTTCACGACACTACGGCTGTTGTCATACATAGCATTTATGATGTTCACAATTTTTGCAGAGAAGCCGTATTGTTCCAAAATGCCATACATAAGGCTCTTATCTATAGAATCGAACGCTACCTTGTGCTTGTGGCTTGTTAAATTCCTTGCGGCGCTCAATAACTTGCCGCAGACCGAAAATTTAATAAACCGTTCCTCGACCGACGCGAAAACCACCCTGAATTACGACTTATCATTACAATGACATCCTCGACGACTTTGTACGCTACAGTAGATACAATCAGAGAGATTCCCCGGTAGTTGTTAACGCATAGTTTGATTTCCTTTCTTGTGCAAGGGAACGAGAATTGAAGTTTTCCAATCAGTTGGAATATCTTCCTGCATCCAAATCATAGCTATCAACTTGTGAAGTTGATTGGAAGCAGTAATGCCGCCAGCTTTCCATAATATAGCGTCAATTCCGTCTTCGCGCTTGCAGATCTCATTGAACTTATGGCCTTTGATATTTCGGAGACGGTTGGCGTATCTGCCGATATATTGAAGAAGCCGTAGATATACATTGCGAATATTGGAACGTCTGACGGTTCGTCAGGTTCGTCGTGCTTGAAGCAATTTTCTGTCGGGAGATTCTCCCTTAGCCTTTGACCTGCAATGGTCTAGCCACAAGGCAGCGGGCTTATATGCAACAATCGAGTCTAAAACAATTAATAAGCTTCTAGTTGATGGCAGTTGCGCGAATCGCTCGCCGGACGTCTGCTTCACCGACGGTTTTTGACTAGCAGAGTCGCCGATATGCCGGGGAAATCCGGCTAACCTGTTTTAGCCGGTAATCGTATACTTCCCCCAGCAGGATATCTTCACAGATAATACGAGCAATCTGGGAAGGCGCAGTGTCAGAAACACAACTAGCGACAGATGACCCACCTAAAATCTCAATGCAAGTGATGGAACAAAACTGATGTGCCGAACAGAAGGCCACCAAAGTGTTTCAGTTTTGTATATATCATTGTTGTATAGGGAAATAATTGTCATAAATAATATATCGTGACAGAAGACTGCTATTTGCAAATTTTAATTATCCTAATAAATGCACATATTGAATAGTCGAAAAAAATTCACTTTTATTTTTACACAACTGACATAATAACAGGGTCCCCGGTATTTTTGAAAACAGTTTCCCGATTTAATAAGGACGTATTGCAAAATATAAATTCCGGTTTTAACATGGTACGAAATACTCGTGTTGGGCTATTGATAATCAAACCATCGTATTCAATGTACTGAAAAATGTAAATACACACCATCATTGATGTTCTACACAAATACAAAACCAACAACATAAAAATAGACATTTTGGAATTTCGCGCTCGTCGACCGCAAAACCCTTGTAACCCTATGAAAAAATGTAATAATAGTCACGTTGGACTCTAGATAACAAAACCATCGTATTGAGTGTGTTTCATAACCTAATATACGCTCGTTGTAAAAGTAAAAATACGCAATATGCCGAATTTTGAAAAAACAGATATTTCTAGCAAAACACATTCGAGCCCACATCGGCGCACTGAGTAGTCTTACATAAAACTAACACCCGTATGGTCAGATTTGCAAGGAACTATTAAAAACATTTTTTAACCATTTTGATCCGGAGCTGTGCGCGTTCAACTAAAGAGCACATCATCAACAATTTTGCTATCGAACAAAATTTTTATTGAAATACATCCACCTGAAAATTAGCTATCCGTATACATACTTAGGACGATAGGAGAATTATACCCCCTTCAGCGAGCGGACAGTAGCTCGGATCCCAATGAAACTTCGCAATCCATGCCGAAAGCGCGTGGAAAATTTAAACAAAAATTGGGGAAAAATTGCCAAGCAAGTGCAATTTTGGAAACCGAAAAATTAAACAAAAAATTTATCGTGGCTGGCCTGCCACATCGTATCGACCGGATGATCACACCCCCGGATGTCATCGGCTCATACCACTCCGACCACTGGCTACCCCTGGGACCTAGGGCCTCGTGCTGTATAGTTATGAGTGACATCGACAGACAAAACTATTTTAATGATTTTCCGCTCAAGCGTAATCAGTGGAAACTCGTTTCACTTCGCTCGCTCCGTGTTAACAATTGTTTACATTTGTCGTAATAAAATAAATTCTGGTATATCCAATCATATGCATGAGAATAAACTGTTGCCAAGGGTTTTTGAATTTGAGCTGAGCCATACGATCAGATACTTAGAGGCATGGCCAACGGATACAGGAGAAGCAATGCAAACATGGGCGGAGACGCGACCAGAGTTGAGCGACAATAAATATCACGCTGAACAATCAATGTTGGGGCGGAGCCGAAATATTTCTGCTAAAAAAATCTGTTTAAAATGTTTATAATTTTCTTCGAAAAAATATTATCATATTGCCGGTACTCGCGCGATTCTCGGATTTTTCCGGTCACGAGTACCGTAAATATCACTATTGGGTTTACTCTAGCTAATAACAGCAGGTTGGTTTCAATGCTTTCAGATTCATTCTAAATTAATACCAAGAAAAGCCCGTGGCAAGCAGAACGTGAAAATGCGATCGCTGGGGCCTCAAAACCCACAGAATAGGATAGTGTGTGGTAGCACTACAAAAACTGCTGTTGGTTTTTCAGCAGATTGTGGGCTTGAAAATTCCTGTACAATGTACCCGGAAAGATCTATGACAATCAATACTTCAAAACAAACATCTACAGTACTCGCCAAAACTACTGCGTACTGAGAAGACAGTGTGCTACGTCCTGCTGTCGACGACGTGAAAATGTGCAAACGACGGCTACACAAACAATAAAGCTGGTAAAACAATTATATAACATCTTTCCAAGCCAGATAGGTTTCTTCTTAGAAGCCACACCTTTCTTGCAATTTGAAGTCTTTCGGCCACGGGATACCGTCTAGGTTTCATTGCTACGACAGCTTGTTCCACCACCTTAAGCGATAGAATTTCGGTTGATACATCAGGAATCCATGAAACGGCACCTGAATTGGTGGTATATACCACAAGCGCTGATGGATTTAGAATTTTGGCGAAATATTCTTTCCATCGGTCGCGTCAAAGTTTGACAGAGCTGATTTCTGTTCCGTGCTCCTCGCGTATCAGTTCGCATGGGGCAGTGGAAATTCCGACTGCCCTCTTGAGGGTTTTGAACAGCTTACCGGAGTCTCCAACGACAGCCTCTTGTTCATTATATGTGCATGTCCTTTCTAATAGTTTTCCATATCCGTGGCGATTGATGAGGCGATTTCGATAGTGAGGTGTCTTCTAGTCTCTGTAGACAGTTTCGCACAGTCCTTCGCATCTCAACCAGATCGTTGCTCATCATGCAATGCGGTATTTGCGGCAAAAAGACGATAAGCAAATAGGAATGAGATGAAACGACACCTGTGTTCATTTCGCATTGATGGGTCCAGTGTGATCCGAGACAGCTCTCCGGGTGGGCTAGCTCCAAGCGTGCAGTTGAAGTCTCCGCCTACCACCAGGAAATCACCTCGTTCGTTTGACTAGCACACTGATATAGTTCTTCATACAAACAGTCCTTCGATACACTCCGCAAGATTTGTTGTAGCATAGCAGCAATCATTGTTGTTGAAACCGGAGTCGTGTCAAGTACAAGTCTTGCTATGCGGTCATTAACTGGGTGCCCTTCGCTGACGAGATGGGTGGAATCGCTTGTAAAGGCGATATCGACACCCATTTAACCGGTGCTAATATGGTTACTGCCTCTAAAGTAAAATTTGTACAAATGATGGGCAGCTACTCAACCACAACCAGCCGGTGTTGCGACGTTAATGGTCATACAACCGATTCAGGACGTCGTAATTCATTGAGGCACGCAAAGTTAATATTTCTTTCACAGAGAGTTTTCGCTCGCATTTAAACGATGCAATAGTAAATGAAGATTTGCCTACTCGTCAACTTCACTGCGTCCTGGGCACCGCATTGCTTCCCGCGGATGACAGTGGTTTATTGATTGCACATACGAGTAATACTCATAGTTTCGCACTGGGATACAACTGGGTTCGTAGGCCACATATGTATTGGAAGCCCCGCCAAGGGTAAGCACGGAAGATTGGTTAGCGGACGAAGTAAAGCAATTAGAATCAATCAATCTGAACTGAAACGTTATAAGCAATCACAGCGAATATCAAAGCAGCTCAAGGTGGTCAAAAACGGACTTGATCGAGCAACACACTTGGACAGAATGCAAGAATGCGAGGAAGGCTACTCGTACAGGTGACAAATTGGAAAAATCACAGATATGCAGTACCTCATATCACGGTACCTCATCAAATTGCAGAAGGTTGGGTAAGGCAAAATACAGCTTATCGACAGATGCGAAGGAATTAAAGAATCTGATCAATTTCCCTAACTTAAAGCTATCAATCCAGTACTGTTGGCTTCGATCCCGCGACGAAGACAACGAAACTGCATCGCACCTGCTTTTCGTATAGTAGGTAGGGATATCAGGTATAGAAAGTATTGTCACGAAGGGGTAAGAAATATGACACCCTATGCTGGAAGGTACACGTCTGGGGAAGAAATATGGCACTACACCGGGCCTATGTGTTGGAACATAACACAATACAAATTCGTTAAAACTACAGTTATGTATATTGACTTGCTACGGCTGTGGGTACCTACTGCCTGCCAGTGACCCGGTACCAGCGGGCTTAACATATGAGTCTCTTCCCGGCTGGGCCCGCAGGTACCCATCTCCATGCACAACTCTGCAACTACGTTCAAACTGGTACAAGGCAACCCGGCGAACAAAGGACAGTAGGACGCCTTACAGTCGGTAGTCGCTCGGACAACGGTACAAGACTAATATCTGCGGCACAGTATTTCTGAACGCCCATAATGCTAAGTTTTAACACGAAAAAAGCCACGCGAAGTCACGGAAAAAGTAAGCATTGACGCGGACAGATGCAATTTCGTCTAGACATAGATGGACGCAATTTCGTCTATTCGTTTAAACGCAGACGGACGAAATTGCGACTGGACGTGGAAGAACTCAATTTCACGCAATTTTGTCCATCTGCGTCCGGTTTTTGCGTACATAATTTTGTCCGTGACTGTACAAACCTGGAGAGCGCCTCACGGTAAATCATACTTTCAAATCCACCACATAATGATTCGCAAGAATTGGTTGTCATCTGTTAATTACCAAAGCTACTAGGGAAATCCTTTGCGAAGCGACAAGGCTATGGACTTATCAAAGATAATGCTGCGCCTAGAAAAACATCGTTTTCACCGCACGAAATGTTTCGCATTAAATTAAAATACCACGAGATCCTGCTGATACTAAAAATACAGATGACACTGCTGAGTGTTAACGATGTATGAATGCGATACAATCGACGATACCTGAGAGAAAATCAAAGATTGTGCGTTGCTGGCGATCCGCGATACTGTATAACCGTAGTCAGCTAAGAAAAAGGGTGCTAAAATAAAAGAGGCCATCAAGGTAAGTTTAGCATGATCTAGTAGAGTTCTAATAGAATCTATTCTACGGAAATCGCTTCGGAAACATAATGAAACATGACAGTGAGGGACAGTATTCGGAAATTACTGCCGAACTAAACGACTCTGCAACCTCACATGATCAAAGAAAGTTATTCCATCTATTCTGCAAGATATATGAGCCACAAATAGAAGTTAGTGAAAGGAAACACACAGGTCACATTACGTTCGTCTCGAAAACTCTACAGCTAAAGCGCTGGCGAGAACACCTCAGCAAGCTTCATAATCGTGACGTACAAAGTAATCATTTAGCGAACGATGAACCACATTTTAGCGGCTACTACAGCGAAAATGACTGCCAAGAACCACCACCTGTCGACGAAATATATACCTCCAGAGCACTGATCGAAGATCGACTTCCATAAGAACTGCACAAACGTGCAATCCGGGCGAGTACAACGCTTGAAGCCGTCACTGAGAAAAATTTGAGCAGAATAGAAAATGCCACAACATTGGCACACCGCTATCTAATCTTAATACACTTCCATAAAGCAGACGACAAGTCTTCACTTCAAGGTCATAGGGGCCATCATCGCCAATCGCTTAAAACGCCCCCGCAAGATATACAGACGAAACAAAATGCGGATACGGAAAGGGCACAAGAACAACAGACCAAATATTAAATCATTTGTGCCTACTTCTCGAGACGTTACATGAGTATCGCAGGCCAGTCGAATTGGCTTTTGTTGACTTCAAAGCGTCCTTCGATACCGTACACCGGCCGTCACAATATAAAACTGTGGCAGTAGATGATGTTTCCTTGAAGATCATCGAACACATCCAAAGTAATGCTTTAGCCGTTCTGTTCTGCCGTCAGCATTGATAACGCGACATTCATTTGTTCGAGGTTCACTGTAGATTTATGAAAAATGAGGTACTGATTTTAAATATATCTGTTAACACTTGAGAAAACGCTACGAGATCTTAAAACCAGCAAAATACCAATACATTAGCAACTCACGAATTGTACCCACGCGGTTGTAGTTTTCTGTGTGCTGTTTTATTATTTTGTTGTGATTTACATAACTAAAATGAAAACAAATACTAAGGTCACGGTACATTCCTTGTGCTTTAATGTATTTTCATCAAACACAGAAACTGTACGGGACAAACTACACCTATAAATCTAACCCGCCTGAGTCGACCCACCGCGCTGTGACCCACGACCCGCCAAAAAAGGTGCCCACCTTCTATTCCTGGGCTGAAGAGCCGAGCAGAACCATAGCTTTAACTCAGTCTGTAAGAGTCAAAACCAGTGTACCTTGAAAAGTTGAAGCCGGCACTTAAAAAGTCGTTTGTAAAACAAAATCATAATTGTATATAGCAGCTGCCAATAGCAAGACCTGCCGATATTACCTCAGCTCCGATGTTCAAAACTTTAAAAGCAACTATATTATATATACAGTCACTTTGGTGGTTTATACATTACATTATGCTGTCTCTAAAATTTCTAAGTTTCAAATCTAAACCTAAAACTTCTATTAGGAGTAATAGATACAAGTAGAACCTGACTTTTTACCGGAGGAGCCGTATATGATTGAGGAAGAGCCGCATAAGATTGAGGTACAGCCGACCGGAGCCAGAGGCTGAAAATCCGACTGTTTTTCACGTTTAGCAGAGTCTGCTCGCGTGACATAGCTGGCACTTAACTTTAGCGTGTATATATTTACACAGTTTACAAGCGTACTGGACAGTATTTGCAGCAAAGTTATATTACACACACAAGGCTGCAGCAGTGTAAATTATGCACAATTGTTTCCATGTCCACGATGAAAGTTAGGGCTTAATTACTTTAACCAATGCATAGTCTGCTGAGCACATCAGGTTGAACCGGTCCAATATGAGAATACACGACAGTCATGAGTGGATCAAACAACTGCCACAGACACCCACTTGACGTTTTGTTAAAATAAGGATGAACAAAGACCAGGATGTCACAATTTAAAAAGCCGAACAGAAGCATTTGTCCTTTTTGCGTTTGAGAGGGCAATTTGTTGAGGAAAAATTTTGTTTTGGATAGTGATGAAAGGAAATTGATCAACTATAATTACTTCAGGCAAAATTTAATTCCAAATTAGGTTGGAAGAAAAATGTAAAAATAAGCCCCAGAATTGCAGACTGCCTGTCAGGACCAAAATATGCTACTCATCAACCCGCAAACTCTGCAAAAATTTTAGTGCTAGTAAATACTGCGCGTTTAGTTGCATCAACAACATTCCGTCGTGGATGTGCTGTTGTGTTACTGCGCCACACATTTTTGTAAAGACAGCTAAAGATTTAAACATATTAGCAGTACGGCTTTTTCAAACAATTTTGTGAGAGATAAAGAGATCCAAAAGAACTTATGACACCAAAAACCACGGCATAGGTTGCCAGTTTAGTAACAATAAAACCATGCCTTACATTATTGCACTGGGCCCAGCGAAACCGCTCCACTGGCTCATAATGCCGAATTCACTAACGAATCAACATTGTTTACATCAGGTAACATCATATATTTTCTTTCAAACTATAAGTTGAAAGAGAAAGATTAAACCAGTGCCATTGCAAATTACCGGATGCAATTCCGGAAATAATGTAATAGTACTGCAGTAAATAATATCTCATATTTAGCAGCATTTAGCAAAATATTGCGATGCCGTTTTCCCACATGATCAGAGAAGTGCATTGGACGGAAACCTGTGTAGATGTTGAGACCGTGAAGAACTTAAGAATGAAGTAAAGCGCTATTGGGTGATTAGGGTACCATAGGGAGATCAGGGTACCTTTGGAATAGCACCACTATGGGCCTCAGGAATTGAGAAATTTCAAAACGATGGTAGTTTCATATAAAGTAATTTGATCCGCTGTCTCGATTGAAGGGGTTAATTTCCATCTCCGATGTTTTGGTAAATACTTATGTAGTAGTTATGGGGTCAAGGTACCTACGAAAACTACACCACTTAACAATTAGTTTATTAACATATTTCATGGTACAGTTCACGCAGTTCCATAACAAAATTATCTTTTACAATTTAACAATTGTGTATACGAAATACAAATAATACGTATATCATGAATTAGCAACGTTAATAAACATTAATAATCAGAACAGGATAGGGCCAACTCGTATCTGATTATAACTTTCTTGCGTACTTGAGAAATCCATTTATATCGACATAATCCAGGAGTTGCCTGAGGAGCTTCCAGTTCCCGGCCAACATAAGCGGCGGCCCGTTTATGAGAACCAGGGGCCCAGAAATCGCAGAAAGGAAGTTCGTAACATATAAAATAATTTGATCTTCTGAGTCTATTAAAGTGGCTAATTTTCGTCTCCGAGGTTACTGTAAGGAGCCATGCGGGGTCAGGGTACCCTTGGAAGAATACTGCCATATGTATCGCAACAGTCCACTAATCGAATAATACAATTTCCGCAAATCGAAGTAAATATTTTGAAATAGGGTATGTTACCCATTCTTTCTGCTCCACATTCCTGCAAACAGTACAACATTATGCTAATCTTTATTGTTTTTCCATATTCTAGCTGTCCCACGTTTTCTTCCGGTGCAAGCCACAACAGGCTCCCAGCTAGTATAAATCAAGGAAATGGTTGGAACTGGTTCATAATGCCGAACTCACTATCAAATCAACAATGTTTACATCAGGTAACATCACATATTTACTTTCAAACTATAAGTTGGAAGAGAAAGATAAAACCAGCACCATTGCAGATTACCGGATGCAAGCCCGGAAATGATGTAACAATACTGCAGTTAATACATATCTCACGTTCAGCAGCATCACCCCCGCTCTCTGTTTCGATTGCTGTGAATGTGCTCTTATCCTACTGCGGCACACAAAACATGGATAGCCAGATTTAGCAATATCTTGCAATGCCGTTTTCCCACGTAATCTGAGATTTGCTGTGGTGTTTGTGCTACAAATTAACTGCTTTAAGCTGCATACCTAATGTTAGCTTCGTAATCTTTTCACAAGACATGTCGGACGGGGTTCTGTGTACGTGTTGAGAGCGTAAAGAACTTATTGGTGATTTATACTGTGTGCCTAATGTACCTAAATATGCTATGTCAGTTATTAAAGAGATGACGATATTGAGTTGCATATTCCAAGCGAGCTAGGCGCGTCAAGCAGGAAATTTTAGGCGTACATTGGTCTGTCCCACGATTTGTGGGATAGGCTCAAAGATCAATCTGGCGGACGAACGCTAAAAAATGTCTTTGGTGTATAAATGGAGGGCATCAAAAGAAACTTGAGTTCTCGCTAAACTTTCGCCTCCTCAAACCGGCTTCACCTTCGTATTGAAGCCCACCCCGCCACGATTCTGCGCCCCAAGCAATTGTGTGTTGGCTCATTTAATATGTATACTGAGAAATCGAAAAAATCAAGGTAGCCTCATATAAAGCAATCTGATCCGCTGATTCGATTGAAGACCTAAATTCAATAGAATGGCTTGTTCTCCGAGGTTCCGGTAAGGAGCGATTGGTGGATAAGGGTACCTTTGGAATAGCACTACTATGGACCTCAGGAATTGAGAAATCCAAAAAAATGAAGGTAGCCTCATATAAAGCAATGTGATCCACTGCCTG
Organism: Trileptium ribeirensis; assembly: GCA_030248225.1. Lineage (NCBI taxonomy): Eukaryota > Metazoa > Nematoda > Enoplea > Enoplida > Thoracostomopsidae > Trileptium > Trileptium ribeirensis. The sequence goes on from JASANE010017816.1 coordinate 24,427, forward strand.
GATTGAAGAGGTTATATTTCATATCCGATGTTCCGTTAAGTAGTTATAGGGGTCAAGGTAGCTACGAAAAGTGCACCACTTAACGCAACTCAAATTGTTTATTAACATATTTCATGGTACAATTCACGCAGTTACATAACAAAATTATCTTTTACAATTTAACGATTATGTATAGGAATTACAAATAATACGTATATATATCATGAATTAGCAACGTTAATAAACATTAATAATCAGAACGGGACAGGACCTTCTCATATCTGATTATAAATTTCTTGCGTACTTGAGAAATCCATTTATATCGAACTTATCAAGGAGCTGCCTGAAGTGTTTCCAGTTCCCGGCCAACATAAGCGGCCGCCCGTTTATGAGAACCAGGGGTCCAGAAATCGCAGAAAGGAAGTTCGTAACATATAAAATAATTTGATCTTCTGAGTCTATTAAAGTGGCTAATTTTCGTCTCCGAGGTTACTGTAAGGAGCCATGCGGGGTCAGGGTGCCATTGGAAGAATACTGCCATATGTATCGCAACAGTCCACTAATTGAAAAATATAATTTTTGAGATACCGCATCTACCAGATGTGCCAACACTCCACAAATCGAAGTAAATAACAGGCTCCCAGCTAGTATAAATCAAGGAAATGCTTGGAACTGGTTCATAATGCCGAATTCACTAGCGAATCAACAATGTTTACATCAGTATATAACATCATATATTTACTTTCAAACTATAAGTTGGAAGAGAAACATAAAACCAGTACTATTGCAGATTACCGGATGCAAGCCCGGAATTGATGTAATAATGCTACAGTTAATAAATATCTCATGTTTAGCAGCATAACCCCCGCTCTGTTTCTGTAAATGTGCTCTTATGCTACTGCGGCACATATTTAAAACATGGAAAGCCAGATTAGCAATATCCTGTGATACCGTTTTCCCACGTGATCAGAGAAGTGATGTGCTGTTTGTGCTGGAAGTTAATTTCTTTAAACTGCATAACCAATTTTAGCTTCATAATCATTTCACAAGACATGTCGGAAGGGATTCTGTGTAGCTGTTGAGAGTGTAAAGAACTTACTTGTGATTTACACTGTGTGCATAATGTACCTAAGTACGCTATGTCATTTATTAATGAGATCAAAATATTGAGTTGCAACCACAAAATATTTATAGTTCCCGGAAAGCCCCAGTTAGCAATAAAATACTAAAGATCTCAGCAATTTCTGCTGTGCTCTGTACACATTCATATAATCTACGGTGTAGCTTTTTCAAAAAAGTTAACGCGGGATAAGAGAAATCCGAAGGAACGCATATTATGACACCCAAAATCATGGCACAGGGTTGTGCATCCTGTCCAAAATTGGAACAACATAGTTGGGACTAGGAAACATATCACATTAAGTCTTCTGAAAGTAAGCTGTATAAAAAAGATAAATTTATTGGTATGTACATTATAAAACGTCAAACATAGCACTGGTATATGAAACCTTTGAAGAAAGAAATAAAATGAAACCTTTTTAAGTAAAATAATCGTGGTGATTAAAGAAACATACATACATGTCTTGAAAACTCCCGCATATTTACGGCGTTTTATAACTAGAACTCGCAAGCGATGATAAAACAGGGCGAGCGCGATTTCATTTTTAAGTTATCACTTTGTTTAATCACATGTAACAGGCTATGTTTGATTAATGTACCATGCTAAAACCTCTTGAAACCTGAACCCATTGAAAACCCAAAACCTCGTCGACCCTAAACCCACTGAAACAACTGATAACGCATGAAGTATTTGTGCTGGTCTCTAGATAACTAAACCATCGTATTCACTCTTCCGGAAAAATATATAAACAAACCTTGGTGACCTGAACGCGATACGTAACCAAACAACTGAAACAAGACTATGTTCTGAAAATCGGATTTATTGACCCTAAACGCAATGAGTACCGATGAGAAGTCATGAAATATGCATCGTGGACACTGCATAACAAATCATTGCATCCAGCCTTAAGAAATACCTATATATAAACCACTTGTGATACCTCGGACGCAATACGCAATCAGACAAATAAAAACGCAGAACATTTTCGAAATCGTGTTCGTCCACCGGAAAACCCTTGAAACACCAAGAATAGGTATAATATAGTCAAGTTGGACTCTAGATAGCAAAACCATTGTACCCAGCGTGCTTGATAACCTAATAGGCATTAATTACAAGGCAAGGTAAAACAAGCAATAACACGACGAAATTTTGAAAATTGCAAGTTCTGACAAAGGGTCGACGAATCATATTCGGGCCCACAACGGCCCAGGAAGTGGTCCCACCAAAAAGTCGTGGCCATGGAAGTTGTAGATCTGGATCTATGGCATCAATTTTTTATGCTACTCCTGTGTCGTGAGATATGGGATGACAAACACTGATGCGAAACATTGGTACCCGTATTTTTAAATTTGTTAAAATATCTTAAAACCTGTTTTTTTGGCATTTTGACCAATATGATGGGGTCGGAGCTATTTGCGTTCAACTGAAGGACAGAATGTCATAACTTTTCCTATCAAACAAAAAATTTGTCGAGATCGGCCCATCCGAAAATGAAATATAAATAAGAGCGACAGACAAAAAGAAATTTTCACGAATTTCCCCCCAGCGCCCTTAATGGAAACTAGGCTCGTTTCGCTCGCTCCATTTCAATAAATGTAATACTGCTACAGCTGCTTAAACAGCTACAGCACCATACATTATTCGATACGACTATAGTTTAATCATCTCCATACTAAATTGTTGGTATGCAAAGTGATACCGCAGATATTAATTATTCTAAAGGTATTTCATGGGAAAGTAAATTATAATTCATAAAAATATTTATGAATTATAATTAAAATATTAAATGCGAGGCGACCTTGATTGTGCAGCCTGTATATTACTGACGCACTCGTTGAAATCAAGAGGCACCCACCCACACATTCCATTAATTTTGTAACGAATGCGCTCTTACTCCTGCAGCATACGACATCATTTAATTACGACAATCACAATTATAATCAGATGTCCCTATCTACGATACCGCCTTTCACCGGTACCATAGATGTTAATCATTTGTCGTTGCTGCCGTACAACAGGTTTAACTTCTGCAGATTGCGAACGCACAACTGTTATTCGTTGCTAATGGCTAACGCCTCAAATCTCAGTGAATATTTTATTGATATGAACAAAATACTAATTTTCAACTAAAATTATTGCAATGGGTCGTACGAAACCACTCCACGTATAGAACAGATGGAACAATATATACGGTGTGTGTTATGCAACCAAGGTCAGAGATATAAATGTCTGAAATATTACTTGGTCTACACTAATTGAAACGGAATGAGCGCATCGTGTATAGCTATGTAAAACAACCTATGTTGTCCCTCTGTTTGTCGTAGAAGTCTTCACAGGATTGATGGTAAACGCAAATATTATGCGTAATATAAAATAGCTGTGCTCGAACCTTCGCGTTTACAAAACCGATACGAATTTGAAGTCTTTTTGATTTTGGGATTCTGTAGGCAAAATATTTTAGGTCATAACTCTTGCCAGAGGCATCGGATCGATACATGGAAACTAACTAGAGTCAAGAGCTACAACTTTGTCATTTGCATTTTTTGCATTACAACATTATGCATTTTGCCAGAGCATTCGTTTTCGATCTATAAGTCCCATTAAAAAATAACCCCATAAAATGACGTTTTCAAAAATTGTACGAAGAATCTTTTTGCATATTGGAGTGAAAAATATGTTATTACAGGATATTTGACACGTTGGTTTCATTATTTTAACCCAAAATAGGTTTGGTTATTAGCCCTGCGGCACGGTACCTTACGACATTGTTGGGGCCAAAAACGATGAAATTTCGTCATTTTTTCAAACATAAATGTATGGAGGTGACTAGAATATTATAGGTTTTGCTGTTTCTAAATATGATAAAAGCAATTGCATAAAAGTTTTCGTCTTTTTGGTTATTGGAAGAAGAAATAGGTTTTGAAATATGACGTGACGTTAGCACTGAAGTATTGCCGGTGTATATAATTGCTATCGTGCGACTTTAAATGTGTCCAGGGCCTGAATTTGGGCAGATGAAACGGTCGCTAAGTACAGAGTAGTCATGATCGTGCCGTTTCTCCTAGTTTTGAGAGTTAATAGTATTTAACCCACTTAACAAGTTAGTTTCACTATTCTAACGTATATTGAATGCGTTATAAACTCCGACATGACGGTGCCTGGGCTAGATTTGATGAGTTCTATCATCATAAAAGCAAATTCTGCCGCTTCTTCAATATGCATGTGACTGGTAATAATAAACAATAAAAGAAATTATTATATTTGTGCACTGCGTATCAAATAGGCAGGTTCTATGGAATCATTGAAAACTCGTTCTACTAATATTTTTTCTTATAATTTCTAGGTTATAAATTTCAAGAGTTTTCATCCATTTCATCATTGAAGGAAGAAATACATGGTATTAACGTTGTGATATTTCATTAAAATGGTTGTAATGTTCCCGTTAGTGTATTGCCGGTGTACTGTTGTTGCTGCTGGATTTTAAAGAGCCGAAATTAGAACTTTGCAATAGTCACTAAGTGAAGTAAGCCGCAATCACTCCGTTTCCCTCGGTTCACGAGTAACTTACTGCAACAACGATGCGACTTTGTTCAGAGGATTGAATATCGCATATATTATTATGGCTGTGCGCCACGACATTTCATAAAATTAGGTAAAGCAAAGTTTTAAAAATAACTATTTCTGACACCGGTTTTCAATATCGGGAAAGATGGAACAATTATTACCACGGGTTTACCAAAGCAACCATTAATTGTTCGTTGGCTGCTGAGTAACCTTTGAGTAAACTAAGGAGCGGCTTAAGCAATCTTTATGATTTTTCAATCGTTAAAGCAGCTAGAACGACGCGGGGTGTATGATATATAAGGTGATCCAAAACGTGTTTCCAAAAGTGCAGTGGTTTTGCAGAATGTAACCGCGAAATTTGGGTAGCTAGCTATCCGCGCAAGGTCGAGTGGTGTAGCGTGCTGTCCTGTCTTACCAGTCCAAAAGGTGTGTGTTCAACTGCCGGCAACTGAATTTTTACACTTTCAGTCATTTTTGTTCCAAACAAATAAATGACGCTCCTAAGATAATAATAATAACTTACTGTCATGTTAATCATGGGACTAACACGACAGTAAGAAAAATTATTGAACTCCTTGCTATGCCGTTTATTGTATTGATGTGAATTGATAACCGACAAAATTATATGCCAAAGTCACTATGCAGGTTCACAAATATTAATGGGCGGAACTATAGAATCATAGATCACAATATCATAGGCTTCAGGTTGAACGTATGACCCTAAAATTGTAGGAACCAAAGGTCTGTGCAAAACAACTTAGCACGCGAAATTTATTTTATTAACTTATACAATGACCAGTGCAGTTTTTTCAAACTAAATTTAACGAAAGGAGATATCCATGCAAACGTAAACTGTTAGCTCCTAAAACAAGTAATTTATTTGTGCAATCCAATTCAGCTACGAGGCAAACATGGTCAGAAAAAATATCCCACGCTTTTTCATTTTGTTAATGTTTTTGATGCTGCGGCCAACATTTAATAAATGAATTCTTGTAAGTGCAGACAGTGACAGGAGAGAAACGAAAAATTTCTACTAGTCGTATAAAGTAATGAAATTTGGCAATGTCCGTTATAGGTTTTTACTTAATAACTCAACTTTGACAGGGAATATTGATTCGAGAGGTAGTTCCTTTGAAACCTTGAAATCATTATTGTGTCCTAACAGTTTAGTTGATCGCCAAGGCGACTCCAACATCTGTTCCCAAAAAGCTGGTTGAGGAGTATCTGGTGGGGTTGCGAAAGTGGCGAGAAACCGCGTTATTTATTGTATCTCGATAATCGATGTAGATACCTAAGTCAAATTGGAGTGACTTTGTAGAAAAAATAGGTTATTCGGTTCTTTAATAAGTTGTATGAACAGGGTCAAATGTTTTAATACGAACATGGGACCTAAAATACTCGAAAATGATAATATTATCCGTAACCGTTCAAGCTATGGGTGTTTTTGTCTTGTTCTGTAGAGCAATTATTCATTCTCTATGTACCTGCAGCTGCAAACAGTGTGCTGCTTATTTATACAGAAGACTGGTTAAACAGGTTTTTGAATGGACCCACGGGACCTAAATTCCCAACAAACGGCAATAGGATATAAGGAAATCATAGTATAAGCTAATAAACAAAATACTTACAGCTTCGCTCATGTTGATAGAATACGTTTGATTGAACCTAAAACGAAATTGATACAATATATACATAGTGACGAACACACCATTCCAAACAAAAATACCTATATTTCATTTATCTGGATCACTTTGCGTGACATAGGATACATAAACTTGCTACCAGAAGAATAAAATAGCAGGTATTGACTATTTCAGGCCTCAAATTGACAAATTTTTATATCTGCGACGTCTATCACGTCGTCCACATACACCATTCCCAACAACGATATCAATTTTCCTTTTATCTAATTCACTTTGCGTAACATAAAATACACAAAATTGCTGCGAGAAAACTGAAATAAGAGATATTTCCTATTTTATACGTCGAACTGACAAATTTTCATAATCTGCGCGGCTTTAACGTTGACCGAGCACACCATTCTCAACAAAAATACCCCTTTTTACCATCTGGATAACTTCGCGTGACACGGATACATAAAATTGCTGCCAAAAGACGAAAATAGCACATATTGGCTATTTTAGGCGTCAAATTAACAGGTATTTATATCTGTGACGTTTATAACATTGTCCGTCAGACCATTCCCAACGAAGATACCTATTTTTAAAAATATCTTGATAAAGTTGAGAGGCATAAAATACATAAAATTGCTGCCAGAAGATTAAAATCACAGATATTGGCTATTTCAGGGCTCAAAATATCAAATTTTGATAATCTGCGAAAGCTATAACGTCGTTGGAACACACCATTCCCAACAAAGTTACCCATTTTTGACCTAACTTAATCACTTTGTATGGATACTATTTACATCACGTGGATACATAAAATTGCTCAAAAAGACGAAAATAGCACGCAATGGCTATTTTAGGCCTCAAATTGACAGGTTTTTATATCTTCTACGTCTACTAACGTTTTCCGAACACACCATTCCCAACAAAGATACCTATTTTTTACCTATCTGGATAAATTTGAGGGACATAAAATACATAAACTTGCTGCAAGAAGACTAAAATAGCATATATTGGCTATTTTAAACCTCAAATTCACAAATTTTCATAATGCGCGACGTATATGACGTCGTCTGAACACACCATTCCCAACAAAAATACCCATTTTTCACTTATCCGAATCACTTTACGTGTCATAGGGTACATAAAATTGCTACCAGAAGAATTAAAATCACAAATATTGGTTACTTCAGGCCTCAAAATATGAAATTTTGATGATCTGCGACGTCTATAATGTCGTCAGAACATACCTTTCCCAACAAATATACCTATTTTTCACCTATCTGAATAAACTTGCGTAGCATGGAGACATAAAATTACTGCCACAAGAGGAAAGTAGCAGATATTGGTTATTTTAAGCCTCAAAATATCAATTATTTAATACTCTGCGACGTCTATGACGTCGTTTGAAAAAGGCAGTTTTTACCTGGGTCACTTTGCATGAGATGGAATACATAAAATTGCTGCCGGAAGACTAAAATAGCAGATATTGGTTATTTAGGGCTTCTAATTGACAAATTTTCATTATCTGCGACGTCTGTAACGTCGTCCCAACACACGGTTCCAAAAAATACCCATTTTCACTTATCTAGATCACTTTCCGTAACATATATAGGATACATAACATTGCTTCCAGAACACTAAAATCACAGATATTGGTTATTTGAGGCCTAAAATTAACGAATTTTTATATCTGCGAAGTCTATAAAGTCTTCCAAAGACACATTAAAAACAAAGATACCTATTTTTACCTATCTGGACCAATTTTGCTAACATAAAATACATAAAATTGCTGCAACAAGACTATCATAGCAGATATTGGCTATTTTAAGCCTCAAATTTACAAATTTTCATAATCTGCGACGTATATTACGTCGTCCGAACATATCATTCCCAATAAAAATACCGATTTGTGGCCTATCTAGATCACTTTGCGTGACATAGAATACATAGATTTGCTGCCAGAAGATTAAAATTAAAATACTGGCGATTTCAGGCCTCGGAATATGATATTTTGATAATCTGCGACGTCTATAACGCCGTCAGAACATACCTTTCCCAACAAAAATACCCATTTTTCTCCTATCTGAATAAACTTGCGTGGCATGAAGACATAACATTGTTGCCAGAAGAGGAAAGTAGCAGATATTGGTTATTTTAGGTCTAAAAATAGCAAATTTTGATAATCTGCGAAAGCTATAACGTCGTCGGAACGCACCATTCCCAACAAAATTACCCATTTTTCACTTAACTTGTACCACTTTGTATGGATACTATCTACATCACATGGATACATAAAATTTCTGAAAAAGATGAAAATAGCACATATTAGCTATGTTAACGCCTCAATTAGACATGTTTTTATATCTTCTACGTCTATAAAGTTTTCCGAACACTCTATTCCCAACAAAGATACCTATTTTTTACCTACCTGGATCAATTTGGGGGACATAAAATACATAAACTTGCTGCAAGAAAACTAAAATAGCATATACTGGCTATTTCAGGCCTTAAAATATGAAATTTTGATAATCTGCGACGTCAACAAAAATACCCATTTTTCAGTTATCTGAATAAACTTGCGTGGCATGGAGACATAAAATTGCTGCCAGAAGAGGTAAGTAGCAGATATTGGTTATTTTAGGCCTCAAAATAACAATTACAGTACTCGCCAAAAATGACCGTCGCATTTCGAGCGAGCGAGTTCGAGCGAGTCGCGAGCGAGTGGCTCGCTCGAGATTTCGCAACTATTTAAATTAATAGAAAATTCTATTTTTAGAACAAATTTATTTCGAGCGAGTCGCGAGCGAGTGTCGAGCGAGTCGCGAGCGAGCGACAGTCATTTTTGGCGGGTACTGTATTTGATACTCTGCGACGTCTATGACGTCGTCTGAAAAAATGCAGTTTGGATTACTTTGCGTGTGATGGGATACATAGAATTGCAGCCAGAACACTAAAATATTTATTTATTGAGGGTTATTTAGGGCCTTTAGGTGACAAATTTTTATTATCGTGACGTCTATAACGTCGTCCGAACACACCGTTCCAAAAAATTCTCATTTTCACTTTTCTGGATCACTAACACTATATAGGATACATAAAATTGCTGCCAGAACACTAAAATCACAGACACTGGTTATTTTAGGCCTAAAATTGACAAAATTTTATATCTGCGACTTCAACAAAGTCTTCCGAACACACCATTCCCAACAAAAATACCTATTTTCACCTATCTGATCACTTTGCGTGACATAGGATACATAAAATTGCTGCCAGAAGACGAAAATAGCAAATACTGGCAAATTTTAGGCCTCAAAGTAACAATTTTTTTATAACCTGTGACATCTATGACGTCGTCCGAGCACATCATTTCTAACAAAAATGCACAGTTTTCACATATCTGGATCACTTTGCGTAACATAGGATACATAAAATTGCTGCCAGAACATTAAAATTATAGATATTGGATATTTTAAGCCTTAAATTAATAATTTTGTTATATCTGCGACGTCCATAAGATCCTCCGAACACATCATTTTTAACAAAGATACATATTTTACCTATTTGGATCAATTTGGTGACATAAAATATTTAAAATTGCTGCAAAAAGACTAAAATAGCAAATATTGGCTATTTTAGGCCTCAAAATAACAAATTTTAATAATTTGCCATTTCCATAACATCGTCCTAATACATCATTTCCAGCAAAAATACCCATTTTTCACCTATCTGGATCACTTTGTGTGACACAAGATACATAGAGTTTGGACGCTGTTGGAAGACTGGAAGCTCGACACAAAAATAACATGCCCAGCTACGAATGGATCAATCGTTTCTTGACGCGACACCGTAAAAACATAACGCAGCGTCTGGCGGTTAATCGCATAGATGCTCGAAGTCGTCTCACTAAAGATGTCTTTAAGGATTTTTCTTACGCAATACGCTAAAACCGTGGTTAACTGCCCACCAGAAAATCCGTTTAACTATGATGAAACTGGTTTATGTGACGATCCGGGGCGAGAAGTGTTGATTTTTCGGCGAACGTGCAAACATTCTGATCGCGTTATGACCAGTAGCAAGACCAATGTTAGCGTTATGTGGTGCGGCTCCGCCACAGGGACCATTTTGCCACCATATGTGGTTTACCGCGGCGAAGGCGAACCGAAAGATTCTTTGAATGAACGGGGTCCTGTCCGAGGTCATTTCTGTAACCAGCGGTGTTGCAAATCGGGTATTCAATATGGATGTACAAAATCCGGTTGGTTTGATACGCAACAATTTACCAATTGGTTCAAGCGGTGTTTTTTGCCGCACTCATTGAAGCTAGATGGAGCGGAAGTGTTGACTGGTGACAATCTCTCCAGCCATTTTGCGCCCGAAGTCATCAATCTTTGTGTCCAAAATGGCATATATTTTATGCGTCTGTCCCCGAACAGTACCGATAAACTGCAGCTATGGGACGTTTCTGTATTTGTTCCGATGAAAAGAGAATTGCAACAGGTTGTCAAGTGCTATCGAATCCAGAAAGGCAATAAAGCCATTCCTAAAAGTGTTTTTCCGCCCGTGTTTACCGAACTGATGGAACGGTATGGCGAGTCAATGTCACGGAATCTTATTTCGGGATTTTGCGGTTCCGGACTTTGCGTAATTGATGAGGATGGCCCTACTGTCGATCCTGAGCGTGCAATCGCCAAATTAACCAATGCTGAGTATTCCATATCGCCACATGTTTCAAACGCTCTTATCCAATATCTTCGGGAATTGCGGACACCGAGCAACTATAAGCCCTGCGGTCCAAAAGGCAGATTTGGTAACGTTGTTCCGGGAGCACCGATTCGTCCAGAAACAATGGAATCAGCGCCAAAAAAGTCGAAGCGCGCCTCTGCTGTTCAAAATTTAGGCTCAAATGTGCCATAAACTTCAACACAGCAATCGGATGACAGCGATAGCGACTCCGAAATATCTGACTTTGCCGAACAGCCAGTCATCGTAACTGAAAACATTCGTTTAGTTTTTGACCCTTCGGACATCAAGTATCGTGAAGATTTCATTGCAATCGCTTATGATGAGCGTCCGGGTAGTTAAAAGTGGTATTTGGGACAGGCACAGCGTTGTACGTAACATGGCGATATCATCGTAAATTTTATGGCTCCAAACGGGCCAAATATCGATTTTCATCGGCCAGTGAAAAAAGATATTCTGGAGGATTGTTCGGTAGATCAAATACTTGGTGTGCTTAAGGCCCAGCGGAAATGGGAAGCGGTTGGTACTGGAACTCGTATAAGTGGACATTACAAGATTCGTGAGTGTGTTTTAAATGAAATTGATAATTTTTTGGCGGATTTTATTGCTAAAACTAAACGTATTTTCTAGATTTATACATTTGACATCAGGAGACATGCGAGAGGCAAACGAATTTAAGAAAATCCAAATCTGTAGGGTTCTTCCAGAGGCGTAGCCATGATTCTGAAAATGGGTGGGGGTCCGCGGGAGTCAAGCCCAGGATTGTGGAAAAGCAAGGAAAAAGTTGCAATTTGTTTATCAAAACCTCTATGTTTTGAATAAAAATGAGACGATTAGACAAAAATACGGTTAAAGTAATACTTTTCTTATGCGCGAAATGTTAATTTGAAGGCATTTTTTCCCGGAAAAAAATTTCCCAAATCATTAAGAAAATTTTCCTTATAGGTCGGTGTGGTCGTGACCTATAAGCTGCTTATTTGCTGCTGCTCTATTTGCTGTTTCTTGCTCAGTATAAGAAGTTTTTGCTCTTGGTATCATATATTGCTTGCAGTACATGTTATTTGCGTCATCAGACACATTTTGTTTTTTAAACGACTTTAGTGGCCAACTTCGCCCCACCGTTAGACAGAGTTGCAGGAAAACACAGCAATATGCTTATTTGCAATGTAGCCGGCAAATTTGCCTGAGTCGGGGGAGAAGTTTGCCGACTTAGTTCATTTTAAAAATCAACCATAAAGAAAAGCCGGGTGGAGCTTCCCGTATTGGAGACATATGTCACAATACCCTTACATATTATGCGGCACGTAAGTTTTAAAGTTTTGAAAACCAAGCATAGTGACACCAGTTATAAACCGGCCAACTTCTCCCCACTTGGTGTCAGAAACATTTTGAGTGATATGATGCATAAAATTGCTGCCAGAACATTAAAATCAGATATTTGCTAATAATGCCTCAAAATAGCAAATTTTTATAATCTGCGACATCTAAAACGTCGTCCGAACACACAATTTCCAGCAAAAATACCCATTTTTCACCTATCTGGATCACTTTGAGTGACATAGGATACATAAAGTTGCTGCCAAAAGATTAAATTCAACAATATTGGCTATGGCGTCATCAGAATACACCATTCCTAAAAAAATCCTTTTTTCATCTAGCTGAATAACATGGCATAGATACATAAAATTGCTGCCAGCAGACAAAAATAGCAGATTATCTGAGATATTTGCTATTTTAAGCCTCAACTTGACAAATTTTTATATCTTCGACATATACAACGTCTTCCCAAAACACCATTATCAACAAAGATATCCATTTTTCACCTGTATATGTGACATAATATACATAAAATTAATATAGGACTAAACTGAGCTATAGTGCCAATTTTAAGTCTAAAGATGATAAGTTTTGATAATCTGCGATGCTATAAGGTAGCTCGCACACACCTTTCCCCGCCAAAAAGCCAATTTTTGACCAATGTGGATCAGTTTGCGTTACAATGTCAAAAGACTGGAATGAGCGATATTGCTAAGGTTAGGCCTAAAAAGAAATTTTGACATTCTGCGATACCTATAACGTAGCACGAACACATCATTCCTAAAAATACCTATTCTTCATAAATTCATAACACATTGCGCGACATAGTATACGTGAAATTCATGCCAAAAGGCCAGAATGACCTATATTGCCAATTCTGCGCCTAAAAATGACAAATTTTGATAATCTGCAATACTTATTTATATTATTATAATGTAACTCGAACACATCCTTCCAAATGCTCATTTTTGATCAATCTGTATTTTGCGTGACATAGTAAAAATAGAGTTAGTGATATTGCCAATTTTAGGCTTAAATGACATATTTTGATAACCTATGATGCTTATACCTTCGCCCAAACATATATTTCTCAATCTAAATATAGGTAAAATTCATGGAAAAACAGTAAAACGACTGATATAGGCTATTTGAGGGCACAAACATATGCACAATTTCAGGTCTAAAATAGTGATGTTTAAGCATTGCCACCGTTTTTGAGAATTTACGATGCCTATAACGTCATACTCAGACATAAATTACTGCGAAGATTTTCAGTCTCGTCTATTGGGGTGCTCATGCTTAATATGTACTATAAAACTTTGAATCGGATTACAAAAATGGTTGCCAAATACAGCAAAATAACCAAAATACACACATTCCCACAAATTTTAAAAAATGCTACCATACATATTATGGAAATTCAGAAAGCATTTCAAGCAGCATCGCCTTAAAATTTTATATACAGACAAAATGTAGCATTTAAAAAATCTTATCGAATGAATTTCGTTATTACACTCAGAAACAAAATTATGCTCAAAACTGCACGTCAGGGGTGTAAAAATTTCAACATACAACTTCAACGGTTTAAACATGGGACGCGCACCGTAACGATCCAGCCTAGGTAGAAATATAAACTTTTTCAAAAAAATTGTTGACAGCTGCAGATATTGTTCGTTTTTGCACAAAACGTTTAGCGAACGCAAAACGATGAAAGATGTCAGTAGGGCATAAAAATAATAACCACGGCTACTATTGCAGTTTATCTGCCATTTTCGGACACCTTTAACAAGCTAAATCGGGTTATCAGGGTAAATTTTTTAAATAGACGGCCATAACGCGACCAGTAACAAAAAACAACAGAATTAAGCCATCTAAAATACCCATTTTGCTAAATTAAAGAAAGCACAAAGAAGTTGGTGCCAAAAAGACGATATCGAGAAAGAACATACCAAAATGAGCCATGCAGCTATCAAAGTGCAGTTTAAAAAACAGCCGCAACACCCTGCCCGAATTTCCGATTTCGATCACAAGATCAAAAACACTTTTTAAAATAAGTTCTGATTCCAGTACACCTATTTAGAAAAGAGATATCAAAAAAATAAAAAAAATCGTTTTACCATATTATGATAGTACAACACCTAATATGGCTAAATAATACCACTACATAGTAGGGACAATAGGAAAAAATATGAAAAAGACGGAAATCACTGCGAATTTGTATTTACACAGATAAAATGGCGCTGTTTGGGCTGGGTGGGGAAGGGGATCAGCAAATGGTCGCACGCCGCTGAAATTGGCACCAATCGACTCAGCTCAACGAACTGAGTTCCAAAATACCGCACACGACCATTTTCCGAAAATAATTTTTTTCTGTTTTACCCAATGGTCCCACCTGTTAAATGTCACCTGAAAATGTTGAAAAAAATTTTTTTTGCAAAATAGACATGATGCATCTAGATCGATCCAGCATTACAGGAGAAACTCAATGGTACCATTCATATCGATATATCTGGCCTCCCTCTGAAGTTATCCGCAAGAACAGTTAACCACTTCGGAAGTAACCCTTTGGGAACGCTCGATTGATCGATTGATGACTTATTTTCCATTTTTTTATATTTTACAGCATAATATTAAGCTATGGCATTACGTGGCGGACCTCAAAATACTAGATCTAATATTTCGGCCCTTAATACTATACTTCCTGAATCTGATATTAACAATTTGCGCATGACCTATAATCAAATGGTGCGTAGAACAAGTACATATGAAGATACTATTGTTCTGTTTGCCCAATGGAGACTTATCGCTAACAACCAACAATGTATATACATCTGGCGACGCGATGATTTGGCTGCGCGTAATGACCTCGCGCGCCTTGACAAGCACGAATGGCGCTGTAAAAATACAACCGCGGCATGCCACGTCGTCAGCATGGTTGGGTGATGGGCATGATTGAACGACAAGCGGGCAAGTGTCTACTTTTCCACGTCCCCAATCGCGCCATCAACCAAATCATGCCTCTAATATTTCAACATATCTGACTGGGAACCCGCATCATCACCGACAGCTTCCAGACCTACATCCAAGGACTGCGCCGCCTACCTAGCCCCCAGCAATATACTCACGCCACGGTTACCCACCATAACCGCCAATTCCTTAATCCCGACAATCCCGACGCCCATACGCACAACATTGATGGTCTCTGGGGAAATTTGAAAACCTTCATTCGGCGACGCCAAGGTGTTCCTCATAGCCTATTCCAGCGAACCCTATTGAATTTCAATGGCGACGACAATTCGCTGAAAATATTGTCGGTGCAATCATTGCCCAAATCGGAAACATGTATCGCGTCTAGAGGTTAGTTCCAATGTCTGTAATACGTTTTCTTATAGAGTTCTAGATTAAGCATAACAAAATAAGCCTAAGCCTTAGACTAAGCCTAAGCCTAAGACGGTGGCTGCCGCCCCTGGACCCCCCACACTAAGCCGCTGCGCTGGCTAACTGCCACGGTTTGGGTGCACAGTACTGGTGCTTCCTCGCCTACGTTTGCCGGTGCAATATTTCCGGATACCCTAACCTAAGCTTCAAGCTTACCCTAAAACTGAACCCAGTCTAAACCTAATTTCGAAACATCAAAATATCCATTTTTCGCTTGCATTCCCGATATCGGGAGCCATATCTTCTTGTGACGGATATTAATCGTCACACTCCATGCATCGCCGTATAGCCCTTGCATTTTTTATAACATATCCAAATTTGAGCTCAATCGGTCAATCCAATCCAAAGTTATGTCAAAAACGGTCAAAAAACCAAAATACATATTTCTAAAAAAATCCGACCCCGAAATTGACCCCTCTTCTGAACACTCTTGAAGAGCTAGAGCCCTGAAACCTTTTCCATTGGAAAGAGCAGGAAAAACTGGTCCATGGGGGTTAGGGGGTGACGATTTTAAGCGGTGCTTTAGGAAAAAAATTTGCCAAAAAAGCCTCTATACCCCAAAAAATCCAAATAAAAAGAACAATAATTTAACATCATCACGAGGTTATACCTGAAAAGGGGCGACCCCGATCTCGAAGAGATCTCTTTTGGGGGGTAAGAGATGAGTGGGGGTCCAGAGCTATACTGAAAAGATGGTGGGCCCCTTCTCTGACTTTTCCCCCTCAGCCCAATCAGGGCCGATTAAACAGTAGATTTCGAGTGATCAATCATTGCAGTTAATAGAAGAATAAATTGGTTATGTACATATTAGTTATGTTTTACAAGTCCAGTCGCTCCGAACCTGATGATGGATTTGTTCTGACAAGAACAAGTCCGCTGTCAGCTCACTCATTAGTCAAACGCTTCCTGGTGTTGCGATATCTCTTTTGGCTCAGTTGGCATATTTTTCACTCATATATATTTGCTCATAAGGATACCGGGCGAAGCGGCTAAGGTCCTTTATCACCAGAGTCTTAGATATACAATATGAAATTCTGTTCGTCAAATTTTGGTACTTGGTTGCAATATGTGCATGTTTGTCTTAAATATTGAGTACTCGAATAGTATATTCATTTTCCTGTTTCAATTTCTGCCATACAAAACAGTTGGAAAAGTGTTTTAAAAATGTTCGAATACGAAACAATATAGGAAATTTCTGTCGACTCCAAATTTTTAGAATATTTTGTACAGTAGCACCAAATATTTAGCAACTTGAATTAACAGAAAATCTTCAGAAATTTAATTATTTGTAAAGTTTGTAGAGTTGGTACTCAACCGTAACACATAATGACATTACAATGTAATTCGTTAGTATGCGTTACAGTATTATACCTCTAATCACATCGGTAATGAATGCAATAACTGGCTCGAGAATAAACCTGCGTAAATATGCCAGATAACCAGATATGCCAGATGCCTGTTACAATGTTACTTCGTATAACTTCTCAAAACACATTTAACAATATTGCTCCAGGGAGACTACATATGCGTTGACACAACCCGAGGACATTTTTGTCAGTAAACACGGTTCCTTACCATGAACGCAGTTCTTAGATTCCTTACAGTGATGGCGCTGAGCTATAGTATATACCGATTTGCAAAAGTTACAGGTGCACTGGGCTATGATTGGATATGTGCTATGGTTATATATGTTATACAAGCGTGTAGCAATATACTCGGAACTCCTTGTTTCGGTGCCGCGTTCAAGTTCGAAATAGCTGCTTCTAACCAAATCTTGTGATGCTGCTATATATCAGGATAAAAGTTTGTACAAAAACCGCAGCTTTCTACACAGTCAACATACTGCCATAATCATCCTGCTGGAGCTGCTAACTTAACGCTAAGGTGAACAATTACTGCAAAGTGAAGATGAAAAATCATGCTGGAAATACCTATTCTACTAACATATTGCCAAACAATTTGCTGAACTAAAATTTTGATTTTGCCTGGTCATGAAAGAAAATTGATCACTCTACATATTATTTGTTTAGACAACAACTGGCTGAAACAATGTTGAAAACTGCAGAAATTTCTTGCTCCGGTATGGCTTTTGCCTGTTGCCGGAACAAAAAGAATATTGTTCTTGCCGATACAGGAATCCCAGTCGCTCACTAGTAAACGAGAGCGAAATAGAAACACAAAACATTTTAATTATAGCCAATCTTTACATACTTGAACATTTCACGTATTATCATCTCAGCCATTTCCTCCGTTTTGTTCAACATATCGTCACAATTCAACTGCATCAAATTTGCCATCCGCGAAAGAAGTCTTGGAATTCGTAACAAGGTTTCCCTGGCGTCTTTTAGCCGATATGTCCAAGCATGATCAATAAGAAAAATTCTAAAACAACATAAATTATTGAAATATAAAAGGGCTTTTTTAAAACAGCGGTTGCGGAATGCCCATGCGCCTGAATTCCTGCAGCAACACTAAAAAGACTATATTAAAAACACATTGAATCCAGCTTTAACCGTTATAGAACACAATTTATTCATTTAAACAATGTTCAGAGCGTCCAACCACACAGTGCTCGCCAGAAAAAGTGTTGATCGTTCGACATATTTTGTTCGATTTTCGTTATAAAAAATAAATTTTGTGCGAAAGCGATTCTGTAAGTGTTCTATATCAGTTCGAACGTTGTTCGATAGCAGAACGAAAGGACATTTATACCATGGTCTCTAAGAAAGAAACCTAAAACTTGTGCGAGAAACTTTAATTTGCACTTTAATTGTTTCTTCTACTTAAGGGGAATTCCGTTGTTTCATGTTTTGTCGGACCTAGCGGTTTAGTGATACGTTACCGGTGGGTGTTTTTGGTGTCTATAGGTTTTTGAGCCGCCCGTTCGGGACCCTTTTTATTTTTTGTTATCTATACATGTGTGCGTGTACATTGTGTTGTGCGTGTATTAAAGCTTTTGCGAATTTAGCTTTTCGATTTCCCGGAGAACTTGATTTTATTATCACCCCTGTTTCAAGCCCTTAAATTAGTTTAGGCTGGGCAAATAATTGGTATTTGGGTGAAAGATACTACGTCGGGGAAAGTCATGTTTATTTTCAGGACAACCTAGCTATCATTTAGGCTTTTGTAAAGAGAAAAGTAAATGAAGCCCCCTACAAGAAAATGTCTAATTCATCCCAAAATGGCCAAATTTCGCTGTAAGGTTCTGTTTTAGGTCCTCAAATTAACTTTGGCTGGGCAAATTAGTGTTTGGATGTCAGATACTATGTCGGAGAAGGTCAAGCTTATTGTTTGGATAGCCTATCTATGATTTTGTCTCTTCTAACCCCCTAGATAACCTAATTTACCCCCAAAACGGCCCAAACGAATCTTGTTTGAAGCCTTTGGATTAATTTTAGCTGAGGAATTTGTTGTTTGGGTAACAGATACTAGGTCGGGCAAGGTCAAGTATATTGTTGGACAGCCTATTGGCTCTTTTTCCACAAAAATACTTAATTTACCCCAAACATGCCCAAATTTTGCTATCAGCTCCTGTTTCAAGCCCTTAAATTAATTTAGACTGGACAAATAATTGGTGTTTGGATGTAAGAACTACGCCGGGTAAGGTCAAGTTTATTTTCGGGACAACCTACATATGGTTTAGGCTTTTGTACGCCCCCCAAAAATACCCTAATTCACTACAAAATGGCCAAATTTAGCTGTCATCTGATGTTTAAGGTCCTCAAATTAATTTTGGTCGGGCAAATTGATGTTTGGGTTATAAATGCTAGGTCGGAGAAGGTCAAGTAACTTTCGGACTGTCTATCTATATGGTTTTGGTTGTTTTAGCCTCCCAAAATACCCCAATTTAACTCCAACAAGGCCAAATTTCACTGCCAGTTGCTGTTTTAAGCCGTCAAATTAATTTTGACTGAGCAAATTATTTGAGTGACAGATACTAGGTCGGGAAAATCAAGATTATTTTTGAACAGCCTAACATATGATTTTGACTCTTCTAGTCCCCAAAATACCCTAATTTACCCCAAAATAGCCATATTTCGCTATCAGCTCCTGTTTCAAGCCCTGAAATTATTTTAGGCTGGGCAAATAATTGGTTTTTGGGAAAAAGATACTAGGCCGGGGTAGGTCAAGTTCATTTTCTGGACAACCTAGCTATGATTTTAGTTTTTCTGGCCTCCCAACATACCCTAATTTATCCCCAACAGGGCCGAATTTGGATGACAGCTACTGTTTGAAGCCCTTAAATTAGGCTAGGCAATTTGGTGTTTCAGTGACAGATACTAAGTCGGGGAAGGTGAGGTATATTTTTGGGCAGCCTAACTATGATTTTGGGCCTTCTAGTCCCCAAACATACCCTAATTTACCCCAAAATAGCCATATTTCGCCATCAGCTCCTGTTTCAAGCCCTTAAATTAATCTAAGCTGGGCAAATAATTGGTGTTTCGGCAAAAGATACTATGTCGAAGAAGGTTAAGTTTATTTTCTGGACAACTTAGCTATGATTTAGGCTTTCGTAGCCTCCCCCCAAAAATAGTTCATCATAAAATGGCTAAATTTCGCTGTCAGCTGCTGTTTTAGGTTTTCAAATTAATTTTAGACGGCAAATTGATGTTTGGGTGACAGATACTAGGTCGGAGAAGGTCAAGTAATTTTTTGACAGCCTATCTAAGATTTTGGTTCTTTTAGCCTCCCAAAATACCCCAATTTACACCCAACACGGCCAAATTTCGCTGCCAGTTGCTGTTTTAAGCCGTCAAATTTTTTGACTAAACAAATTATCTGAGTAACAAATACTAGGTCGGGGAAGGTCAACATTATTTTTGGAAAGCCTAACTATGATTTTAGCTCTTCTAGTTCCCAAAATACCCTAATTTATACCAAAATAGCCATATTTCGCTATCAGCTCCTGTTTCATTCAAGCCCTCAAATTTATTTAGGCAGGACAAATAATTGTTGTTTGGGTGAAAGATACTAGGCCGGGGAAGGTTAAGTTTATTTTCTGGACAACATAGCTATGATTCTAGTTCTTTTAGCCTCCCAAAATACCCTAAATTACCCCCAACATGGCCAAATTTGGCTGACAGATCCTGTTTGGAGCCCTTCAATTATTCTTGGTTAGGCAAAATGGTGTTTGAGTGACAGATACTAGGTCGGGGAAGTTCAAGTTTATTTTCTGGACAACCTAGCTATGATTTAGGCTTTTGTAGCCCCCCCCCCCCCAAAAATACCCAAAATAGACGACTTTCGCTGACAGCTCTTATTTGAAGCCGTTGAATTAATTCTGGCTGGGAAAATTGACAGATACTAGGTCGGGGGAAGGTCAAGTATATTTTTGGGCACCCTTACTATGATTTTAGTTCTTCTAGTCCCCAAAATACCATAATTTACCCCAACAGGGCCAAATTTCGCTGACAGCTACTGTTTGAAGCCCTTAAATTAGGCTAGGCATATTGGTGTTTGAGTGACAGATACTAGGTCGGAGAATGTCAGGTATATTTTTGAGCAGCATAACTATGATTTTGGGTTTTCTAGTCCCCAAAATACCCGAACTTACCCCAAAACAGCCATATTTAGCTATCAGCTCCTGTTTCAAGCCCTTAAATTAATTTAGACTGGGCAAATAATTGGCGTTTGGGTGAAACTAGGTCGGCGAAGGTTACGTTTATTTTCTGGACAATCTAGCTATGATTTAGGCTTTTGTAGCCCCCCCCCCAAAAAAAAAATAGCCTAATTCACCACAAAATTGTCAAATTTCGCTGTCAGCTGTTGTTTTAGGTCCTCAAATCAATTTTGGTTGGGCAAAGTAATGTTTGGGTGACAGATGCTAGGTCAGAAGAGGTCAAGTAATTTTTTGACAACCTATCTATGATTTTGGTTCTTTTGGCCTCCCAAAATACACCGATTTACCCCCAACAACATGGCCAAATTTCACTGCTAGTTGCTGTTTTAAGCCGTCAAATTAATTTTGACTGAGCAAATTATTTGAGTGACAGATTCTAGGTTGTAAATTAAGATTATTTTGAATAGATTAATTGTCTTATTTTGGGCTCTTCTAGTCCCCAAAATACCCTAATTTACCCCAAAATAACCATATTTCGCTATCAGCTCCTGTTTAAAGCCCTTAAATTAATTTCGGCTGCGCAAATAATTGGTGTTTGGCTGAAAGATACGAGGCCATTGAAGGTCAAGTTTATTTTCTAGACAACATAGCAGGGAATAACCGGAACCGAAATTTACCGGAACCAGAACCAGCAACCGGAACCGTTCATTTAAAGCGGATCCGGAACCGGAACCTGGTCTTCGAAATTTATATATAGTAAAACAGATGATGGAAAAAATGAAGCTATAGTGGATTTAAAATGCATTAAAAATAACTGTTACATTAAACTTAATGTATTGCGATGGTACTATTGCGTTTCTGAAACTTTAAAGAGACTGAGGAAGCTAATAATGTTTATTTATCGATCAAATATGTCGGGTTTTGAACATTCAGAGCAAAAAATATCTTCCAATATACACCATTGCGTATACTGCGTATATTGCGTATATTGCGTCAAATCGAATGTGCTACAAAGCTTGGAGCGTAGAATACACACCTCCGCTCTGTCTCCAGTCGCCTCCCTTTACTATACATGCGTTTGTTGCATGTTCTTCTGTAGGAAACTTAAAATTATTGGTTTATATGATTCTAAGAGAAAATAATAGATAGAAGGTAATTTTCTGATCAGTGCTCAGAGACACTGTTCAGGCTAGCGTTGGACAAACAGTGCCTGTCAGTTAGATCATAATGATGATAACTTTCTAATCAGAATGCTATAAATGAGACACACTGTGATGCTGCTCGCACAGTTTCAATAAATACAGTTCATTGCCAAGAAAGCAGTTGCCAGCTGCGTTGCAGATATAACGTTAGTTTACTTCAATTTAGACTGATTTACCAAGTTTACAAGCGCACTGTCAGGTGCTTGACGCAATTTATGTTAGCCAAACATACACTAAGTGCTTTTGCGTAAGCCATACTCTGTTACCGAGTTGGACCAGTTTAATTCAAACGTATCCCACAGACTTCTGGATGTGTAAAATAGCTGCTACAAGCATCGCCCTGGCTTTGATTTAACAAACTCCTGCAGGTTATTATGAAAAATTCCTGCTCAAATTATGTGCCATAGTTACGTTTCACACGGCAAATTAGTTAGTTAATCTTTTCTTTTGCTTGATTGTATTGGAGCTTGATCATGGTATAATATGTATTACACATGTTTGGATTACAGGATGAAGCAAAAAACGTGAAAAAATTCAAACAAAATTTTTAAACCGGATTTCCGGTTCCGGTATGGTTTTTACCCTTTGCCGGAACCGCAACCGGAACAAGATTTTCGCCGCAACCGGAATTCCGGTTACTCCCTGCGACATAGCTATGATTATAGTTCTTTTAGCTTCCCAAAATACCACAATTTACCCCCAAATTGGCCGAATTTCGCTGACAGATCCTGTTTGAAGCCCTTCAATTATTCTTGGCTAGGCAAATTGGCGTTTGGGTGACAGATACTAGGTCGGAGAAGTTCAGGTTTATTTTCTGCACAACCTAGCTATGATTTAGGCTTTTGTAGACTCCCCCCCCCCAAAAAAATACCCAAAATGGCCAAATTTCGTTGACAGCTCTTATTTGAAGTCGTTGAATTAATTCTGGCTGAGAAAATTGATGTTTGGGTGATAGATATTAGGTCGGGGAAGGTCAAGTATATTTTTGGGCATCCTAACTATGATTTTGGCTCTTCTAGTCCACAAAATATACCCTAATTTACCCCAAAATAGCCAGACTTCACTATCAGCTCCTATTTCAAGCCCTTAAATTAATTTAGGTTGGAAAAATAATTGGTCTTTGGATGAAAGATACTAGGCCGGGGAAAGTCAAGCTTATTTTCTGGACAACATAGCTATGATTTTAGTTCTTTTAGTCTCCCAACATATCCAAATTTCGCTGACAGCTACTGTTTGAAGCCCTTAAATTTGGCTAGGCAAATTGGTGTATGAGTGAAAGATACTAGATCGGAGAAGGTCAGGTATATTTTTGAACAGCCTAACTATGATTTTGGGTCTTCTAGTCCCCAAAATACCCGAACTTACCCCAAAATAGCCATATTTAGCTATCAGCTCCTGTTTCAACCCTTAAATTAATTTAGACTGGACAAATAATTGGCGTTTGGGTGAAACATACTTGGTCGGAGAAGGTTACGTTGATTTTCTGGACAATCTCTACGTTTAGGCTTTTGTAGCCCCCAAAAAATACACTAATTCACCACAAAATGGCAAAATTTCGCTGTCAGCTGTTGTTTTAGGCCCTCAAATTAATTTTGGTTGGGCAAAGTAATGTTTCGGTGACAGATGCCAGGCCAGAGAAGGTCAAGTAATTTTTTGACAACCTATCTATGATTTTGGTTCTTTTGGCCTCCAAAAATACACCAATTTACCTCCAACATGGCCAAATTTCACTGCTTGTTGCTGTATTAAGCCGTCAAATTAATTTTGACTGAGCAAATTAT
Source organism: Trileptium ribeirensis (assembly GCA_030248225.1). Classification (NCBI taxonomy): domain Eukaryota; kingdom Metazoa; phylum Nematoda; class Enoplea; order Enoplida; family Thoracostomopsidae; genus Trileptium; species Trileptium ribeirensis. Next base: position 48,759 of record JASANE010017816.1, read on the forward strand.
TTGAGTGACAGATACTAGGTCGGAGAAGTTCAGGTTTATTTTCTGAACAACCTAGCTATGATTTAATGTTTTGTAGCTTTACCCCCCCCAAAAAAAATACCCAAAATGGCCAAATTTCGCTGTCAGCTCTTATTTGAAGTCGTTGAATTAATTCTGGCTGGGAAAATTGATGTTTGGGTGACAGATGCTAGGTCAGAGAATGTAAACTAACTTTTTGACAACCTATCTATGATTTTGGTTCTTTTGGCTTCCCAAAATACACCAATTTACCCCAAACATGGCCAAATTTCACTGCTAGTTGCTGTATTAAGCCGTCAAATTAATTTTGACTGAGCAAATTATTTGAGTGACATATACTAGGTCGGGGAAAATCAAGATTATTTTTGGACAGCCTAACCATGATTTTGACTCTTCTAGTCCCCCAAAATACCCTAATTTACCCCAAAATAGCCATATTTCGCTATCAGCTCCTGTTTCAAGCCCTTAAATTCATTTAGATTAGGCAAATAATTGGTGTTTGGGTGAAAGATACTAGGCCGGGGAAGGTCAAGTTTATTTTCTGGACAGCATAGCTATGATTCTAGTTCTTTTAGCCTCCCAAAATACCATAATGTACCCCCAAAATGGCCAAATTTCGTTGACAGATCCTGTTTGAAGCCCTTCAATTATTCTTGGCTAGGCAAATTGGTATTTGGGTGACAGATACTAGGTCGGAGAAGTTCAAGTTTATTTTCTGGACAACCGAGCTATGATTTAGGGTTTTGTAGACTCCCCCCCCCAAAAAAAATACCCAAAATGGCCAAATTTCGTTGACAGCTCTAATTTGAAGTCGTTGAATTAATTCTGGCCGGGAAAATTTATTTTTGGGTGACAGATATTAGGTGAGGGAAGGTCAAGTATATTTTTGGGCACCCTAACTATGATTTTGGGTCTTCTAGTCCCCAAAATATCCGAACTTACCCCAAAATAGCCATATTTAGCTATCAGCTCCTGTTTCAAGACCTTAAATTAATTTAGACTGGGCAAATAATTGGCGTTTAGGTGAAACATACTAGGTCGGAGAAGGTTACTTTGATTTTCAGGAAAATATAGCTATGATTTAGGCTTTTGTAGCCCCCCCCAAAAAAAAATACACTAATTCACCACAAAATGGCCAAATGTCGCTGTCGGCTGTTGTTTTAGGCCCTCAAATTAATTTTAGTTGGGCAAAGTAATGTTTGGATGACAGATGCTAGGTCAGAAAAGGTCAAGTAATTTTTTGACAACCTATCTATGATTTTGTTTCTTCTGGCCTCCCAAAATACACCAATTTACCCACAACATGGCCAAATATTTTACTGCTAGTTGCTGTATTAAGCCGTCAAATTATTTTTGACTGAGCAAATTATTTGAGTGACAGATACTAGGTCGGGGACAATCAAGATTATTTTTGGACAGCCCAACCATGATTTTGATTCTTTTAGTACCTAAGATACCCTAATTTACCCCAAAATAGCCATATTTCGCTACCAGCTCCTGTTTCAAGCCCTTAAATTAATTTAGGTTGGAAAAATAATTGGTGTTTGGGTGAAAGATACTAGGCCATGGAAGGTCAAGTTTATTTTCTGGACAACATAGCTATGATTTTAGTTCTTTTAGCCTCCCAACATATCCTAATTTATCCCCAACAGGGCCAAATTTCGCTGACAGCTACTGTTTGAAGCCCTTCAATTATTCTTGGCTAGACAAATTGGTGTTTGGGTGACAGATACTAGGTCGGAGAAGTTCAAGTTTATTTCCTGGACAACCTAGCTATGATTTTAGGTTTTGTAGTTTCACCCCCCCCCCCCAAAAAAATACCCAAAATGACCAAATTTCACTGACGGCTCTTATTTGAAGCCGTTGAATTAATTTTGGCTGAGCAAATTGATGTTTGGGTGAAAGATACTAGGCCGGGGCCGGGGAAGGTCAAGTTTATTTTCTGGACAACCGAGCTATGATTTAGGGTTTTGTAGACTCCCCCCCCCCAAAAAAAATACCCAAAATGGCCAAATTTCGTTGACAGCTCTAATTTGAAGTCGTTGAATTAATTCTGGCCGGGAAAATTGATTTTTGGGTAACAGATATTAGGTGAGGGAAGGTCAAGTATATTTTTGGGCACCCTAACTATGATTTTGGCTCTTCTAGTCCCCAAAAAATACCCAAATTTACCTCAAAATAGCGATATTTCGCTATCAGCTCCTGTTTCAAGCCCTTAAATTAATTTAGGCTGGGCAAATAATTGGTGTTTCGGTGAAAGATACTAAGTCGAAGAAAGTTAACTTTATTTTCTGGACCACCTAGCTATGATTTAGGCTTTTGCAGCCTCCTCCCCCCTAAAAATACCCTCATTCACCACAAAATGGCCAAATATCACTGTCAGCTGTTGTTTTAGGCCCTCAAATTAATTTTGGTTGGGCAAAGCAATGTCTGGGTGACAGATGCTAGGTCAGAGAAGGTCAAGTAATTTTTTTACAGCCTATCTATGATTTTGCTTCTTTTAGCTTCCTAAAATACGCCAATTTACCCCCAACATGGACAAATTTCACTACCAGTTGCTGTTTTAAGCCGTCAAATTAATTTTGGCTGAGCAAATCAATTAAGTGACAGATACTAGGTCGGGGAAAATCAAGATTATTTTTGGACAGCCTAACTATGATTTTGGTCCTTTTGCCCCTTAAAATGCACTAATTTACCCCCAAAATGACCAAATTTCGCTGACAACTCTTGTTTGAAGCCCTTAAATTATTTTTGACTAGTCAAATTGGCGTTTGGGTGACAGATACTAGGTCGGAGAATGTCGTTTATTTTCTGGATAATCTAGCTATGATTAATTCTTTTGTAGCCTCCCCTCCCCCAAACATGCGCTAATTCACAACAAAATAGCCAAATTTCGCTGTCAGCTGCTGTTTAAGCAAGAACTTGGCGGGCAAATGGGGGGACAAAACAGATCGGAGAAGGAAGTTATTTTGTGGACAATCAGCATATTTAGGCTTTCGGAAGCCTCCCCCCAAAAAATACCATAATTCACCACAAAATAGCCAAATCACGTCAACGCGTCTCACGCATATTTTGCTGCGGCAAAGTGGACAGAACAGGCGGGAAGGCAGACTCAGTTAGAGACAGCCAACAATTTGCTCTTCTATCCTCAAAATACGCAATAACCACAAAGAGCCAATTCGCATCAGCTCTAAAAATTATTTTATTTCGGCGATTTGGGAAAAGAACAGGAACAAATTTATTTTGGACAGCCACAGGCATTCAGCCTCACAAAAAGCCAAGCCCAAAGCCACAAATCCTCAACCCAGCAACAACGCAAACAAACACAGACCGGCAAAGCAGAAAACAGCCCAAAAACGACAGACCAACAAGCCCACCGCCTCACCCCAACAGCCACACCACGCCCACACACGCACCCCACCGTGAGTAGATGAAAAATGCCGGTTTTACCCCCTCCTCCCAGTTGGTGAAGTAAATTGTGTGGCAATTAATGCATGTTTTGTACCCCCTCCACATATGCAGAGGTGGCGATCGTACTATAATCATAAATATGCATACGTATCGGCCGAGGGCCTCATCAGGCGGCTGTAGGCTGACGCTACGTTTTTATTGGGAAAAGTGTATTTACACAGATAAAATATCTTCAGTAATCACATAACTGCTTCAATTTCCACTTTCTCTTCCTCGCGTGAACTGATTGAGAGTATACATATGCTGTTATGACAGTATTTTGTTCTGTAATCACACAAAGTATATGACCTGATTCTTTGTTCAAGCCCAAGAATCCAACTACTTTGCTGAAACTTTTAAAGTGTTCCACACGACTGTCGGGTCGATGAAAATGCTCGTCACCGTTAAATACTGTCTCGAGTACATTTCGTTTTTAGTCACCAATCAGGAGTGAACTGCCACGCACATAATATCGTGTATGTGTTTTGATAAAATGTTCGCTAAACTAGAGCTCCATGCTGATTTTATTTCACATCATGTAATCCTTTTTAAGACATTTCATCCCTGCCAAGGGAATCATCAGATGGCTTTACACCGTATACACGGTATTGGCTACCATTATGTTTTTTTCATTTACTTCAAATCAAACATATAACACAATTTAATAATATCATCATAATAATCAACATACAACATAGGGTATGATAATGATAATTCATACAAAGACTGTTTAAAAGTGCTTTCATTCTTCGTTATAAATTCCACCGCCTTGATAATTGCTTGTCGTCGTCGTTGAACTCTGATCAAATTTTCTTCCTCTTTCGATCGCCCGTCGATGTAATCACCTGTTGCTTCACATTGACGTCGAAACTCATCCACCCGGTTTTGCCAATAAGCAATTTCGTTTTGAAGATAAACGTTGCACACGTATTGTTCCATACGCTTTACGAATATTGATTCCAACGTATTGTTGACGAATCACTTTATCCAAATCGTACGTTGCCAGATGTTTCATAAATCTTGCTCCCATATAATGGTTGGTGAACGTATATCCTCGATAAATACCAACCGATCGTACCAATATTAGTCCGTGTTGATAAGGTATTGATAAGTTCATAAACAAATGTTCAAATACGTCGAATAGATAAACCATCTGTGCGTTCCATTTAAGACCTTTCGGTGGTTTGAGTCGAACGTTGAAGTGTAGATTTGATGATGTTTTATTGATCCAATTAATATCGTAGCCTTCTGCGGGGTTCCATTTTTCGATTGACCCGTTTGTCCAATCATCAAAACATAATGAATCCGATTGAACTTTACAACTGGTATTTAGTAGCAATAAAAGTGTTTCACATATGAGTATTACAAACAATGCACTACATAATACAACTCGCTTATCAACCGCCATTACTACTATTCACACCAACCTCATTCTTTTTAAGACATTTTATTCCAAAATACCTCTTTATTTGAGTTAATGTTTAGTTCAGCTGTAAATTACCCCACTGCAAAAATAACAATAGCCTTTTTCAACTCTTCCGCAAAATCAATTGATAGCCTTACTTGTCCATCTTGTGGGTTTGAAAGATAATTGCAATCACTACTATGATCTCTGCTCAAATCAATACAAAATATCTGATAACCTGCACCGTATCTAAACCCAACTTCGGTTAATCCCAAATTTTCTGTTCTGCTGTTTAATGCATACAATGTATTATAAAATAATCTCATATCGTTACCAGCTTTGCACGGTAGAGATATATTACACGGGTATCTATCATCGTTCATAAACACTGTAAAACTGTTCATATCCTGTAAACTTAGCTTAAACAAATTTGACTTTGGTGCTCCAGCGTAAGCCTCTTGTGTTATGCCCCAAATGTATATTCTACGCGGTAATGTTCCTTCAAAAATTGTCCAATCCATATTCTGTAACCCTTTATTTACTGAAAGAGTTTGAATCTTATACCGTATACTAGGAAATTTAACCCCACTAGTATTTAGAATTTTATCTTGGTATTCGAGAGCTTGTTTTGTTAGTCTTGCCTTTGGTATGTAAAGTTTAAAATCATTTATTCGAACTAAAAGTTTATTAGTTGGTTCATGCAACAAAATTAGTGATGGTGTGCTTCGAGTAAATTTAAATTCTAGTCTACTTTTTGGTGGTAGATAGGTTGGTGACAAATATCCATCTGTAATAATAGGAAAGTAAAGTTCACATTTTTGTGACACTGCAGTCAACGCATTCCTATAAACGGTACCCTCAATATCTTGTAGATCATCAAACATATACGTCTGATCCGGTTAATAGAGACATCCTGCTAAATATTGTTTCCTTTGCTCTTCACTCATATGTAGCATGTATAAAATATATGTCATCCAAGGGTAATGCTTTTGATTGAATGTTATAGGTTCTCCGTTATTTTTCATTTCAACTGACGAGAATAATGCATAACCAAACATATTACATGGTGCAAATTTGAGAGTTGTATCCTTAATCTCTTTCCCATCCCCTCTTAGTATTTGAAATTCAATATATGCAAATATTTCTGATATATCAACTAAATCAAAACCGCTTTTACCAATTTTAAAACGACATGAATCATCCGTGTCGCTGCTCGGTAACGTTGTTTCACATGCGACTTCCACCAGCTGTGTTGAGATTATCGATTGCTGAACTGGGTATTGATTTCCCTGCCAGTTAAGTTTTTCGACGCCGCATACGTTTGCCATGTTTGATTTTCTTCTTCTTGTGATCCTTTTTAAGACTTTTCTTCTTTACATTTTTCTTAACGTTTTTGAGACCTACTGCACTTAGTTGCCTTGATGAATTAAAGCATAAAGGTAGCGCCATTTTTAGCATGTATTTTATTTACATTAATCCTTTTTAAGAACTAAACCACAATCGAATAACAATTTTTGCACCTTGAAAGAACTCTACGGGTTTGAATTCATAGTCGACGACCTCAAAACCCAGCACTTTAAACATACAATTATTCAAGTCCAACGACGTGGTATTTTTAGGTGCTGATATTACATGTAACAATGATTTGTATCTTCAATTGACTAGTCTATCTTTCACAAATGAACCCATAAGAAATGTAGGTTTGTACACTTTGAGATCCACACATTTATTCCCTATGTATCTTCCATTTTTTAATTGTGCATTTTCAAACCCAAACAACGCTTGAATTTCGGGAAATAATTCTATTTCTGCGCAGTCTATCAAATATACGCTAACCATATCACAACATGGATTAACTGTAAACTCAATGCTACTACTAAACACGTTTAGGTATGATAATAGATTATCCACTGTATAGTATCCTTTTTCTATCTTAAATTGTCTCCAAGATTTGTTTGAAAAATATTCAGTGGAACCTCCTTCTATGTTTACATACTTTTCAGGAAGCTCTATATCCAGCACTCTAACCTTAGTTGCACAAAATGCTATCGGAAATTGGACAACTGGTTCGCTCAAGTCACAAACAACAACAACTTCCATGATTGATAAATAAGCGCTTTGTTGTCTTTTTTAAGAATAAAGTGTTCTCCATTTGGTTTTCTGCTCAGCTACTTTACCTTTTCTCCCCCTTCCAAAAGCTGATAAAGGTACTCCTCTAAGAAGTGTTTCAAACTTTTCAGTCAAGAGGTCGAAGGGGTGAAAAGTTTACATCTGATATAAAGTACTTCACCAAATCAAAAATGTTGGAACCTACAGTTTTATCCTGGTAAATCACTTGGTTGTTATCATTCAACTTTAAATCTTTTATATTGTTTAACATTAATTTAGCTTTATTTCGTAAATTTTTAGGAAACATAAGTGACAAGTCTGGGTTTTCTATGCTTTCGCATATTGTTACCTTATTTTCAACAGGTACTTTATCTTGTAATCCACTATTCTTCATAATATCTAGCCAACTAACCGGTACAGCAGGCATTTTACGTGCCATAGTGTTTATTAAAGTAATTAATCAAATGCTTAACAATACCGGGTTTGAGTAACTTTTTCTTTATAGAAGTTGAAATACGTTTACTTGCGATGCTTTTAAGAATTTTGCGTTTGGTTTTACTGTTTTGTAATAAATTATACGCAATCTCCACAAATGCGTGAATTAGTGATTGAGGTGCAACTTTGATAACAGGTGCAATAACTTTCCATGATGATCCACCGAGCAACTGTAACGTGGGTAAATTACGTTCAATATTTCGAGACATTTTTATAGTTACTGAAATGCTAGTTCTTTTTAAGAATATACAACATCTGTTTATCGTCAGGGAATATATTCTGTCTCGCCCTTAGTACACTCTCTGTAGCTGGTTTCAGATCAAGAAATAAATAACCATACGGTTCTCTAGTTGCTTGCTCAAATGCGTATGAGAGAAAGTTTGGTTTTGAAGGCCACATTTGCCTACCCAACGTATGAATCATTGATTGATCTTGAAAGTTTGGGAACAAAACCATATATTGAGCATTTGGTGTGATTGTTCGCATATATTTACCTTCATGGTACAAGTTTTTGGGTTACAAATATCGTACTGAGTTTGCTGTGTCGTATTCGAGAAAACGCTGCTGCTAGCTTTTTGTCATTTGCTGCCTCAATCATCAAGTCGTCTAGTATATAGATTGTATGTCCGTCAGATGAGGAAAACTCTGTGGGTATGCCTTCGTAAAGTTCTAAATTTGAAATTTCTTTCATCATTTTACTGTATACATCTTGAAATATACTGTAACAATATAAAATCTTATGCACCGGTTGATCAAATAGTCCATGTTTCAACAATCGATATATCCGTTGTGTCTTTCCACTACCTGTTTGACCACTTACTACACACGTGAACGGTAATTCCAGAGGTAATAGTACGCTATCAGTATCACAACTTTGAACATCAACGTGAGAAACTGGTGGTAAATTTTGCGGTTGAGTTCTACAAGTTTTCTTATATCTATGCAAATGCTGACGAGAAGTATAAGCACGATTGCAGTCGAGACATACATTATCCATGATTAAGTAAGTTGTTAATTGTTCCTTTTTAAGACATTTGTACCCCTATATGTACGTTTTGTACCCCTGTGTGTCCATATTCTGTACCCATTTGCTGTATTTTGTACCCCTGTTGACCCTTAGTGTGTACCCATAGCCGAGCTTTGTACCCGTATTCTGTACCCCTGTACCTCTATTTTCGTACCCCTACATTAACCAATGTGTACCCCTACGTTGTACCCCTGTACCTCTATTTTCGTACCCCTACATTAACCAATGTGTACCCCTATGTATCCATATTCTGTACCTCTATGCCTCTCCTTTGTATCGGTATGTATCTATTTATAGTCATGTACCCCTGATTTTGTGTTCCCATGGGTACGTTTTGTACCCCTAGATAGGTCGAATGTCTTTTTCATGTACCCATGAATTCATTGATTTGGGGTACCCAAGCCACTTTACAAAGTACAAAGTATCCCTCTTTTGGTCTTGCTTTTACGTATAATTTTCTCAATTTTATATGTATCATCTGTAGTTTTAACTTTCTGCAACTGTTGTGCATAAAATTTGCCCAGTATAACTTTATTGTTAGCATCAACAATTTCATATACCGGTGGGTTATGGGGAAATTGCTCGTTAACTGTAAACATTTCTCGTGACCACAGTTGATTAAACCCACGCTCGCAATGAAGTCATTCTATAGAAACACGCACAATATCGCGTAGTTGATATTTATATCGAAGTTCCACATCTTACGTTGGAAATAACTTTTCCCGAATTTCATCCTCATTATCAGCCTTTGAAGGTGTAAAACCATAACTGTTTTCTGTATTGTTATAACTATCAACCAGTGACTGAAGATTGTCAATATATCTATATATAGAATTTCGTCAATATATCAATATATAGAATTTTTGGAAGTTAGAAATTTATAAATTTTTGATTTCATAGTACGTATAAAACGTTCGGCAATACTTGCTTTTGTTTCCTTATTCTTTGCTGTATATACATTAATACCACTTATTCCTACAGTACTCATATAGCAAGCTACTTACAAATTCTTTACCGTTACCAGTTTGAAAATTTTCTGGTTTATTCCTTTCAAATACATGTTTCAATGCTGCGAGAATTGAGGGTGCTGTTTTATTTTTTACTGGAGTCACCCATGAATACTTTGAAAAACAATCAATAACCACAAGTAAATATTTTATACCATCATTATATGTTGACAGGTTACTCATATCAGCTAAATCGGCCTGAAATAAATCATTTAAACCTTTGACAACAGTACGTCTACATTTATATCTTAATCTTCTAGGTTTAGGTCCATTTAAACCGGATGCGGAACCGGAACCTGGTCTTCGAAATTGATATATAGTAAAACAGATGATGGAAGAAATGAAGGTATAGTGGATTTAAAATGCATTAAAAATAACTTTTACATTAAACTTAATGTATTGCGATGGTATTATTGTCTTTCTGAAACTTTAAAGATCCTGAGAAGCTAATAATGTTTATTTATCGAGCAAATATGTCCGGTTTGGGACATTCAGAGCAAAAAATGTCTTCCACTATACACCATTGCGTATACTGCGTCAAATCGAATGTGCTTACAAAGCTTGGCGCGTAGAATACGCATTTTCGCTCTCTCTCCAGTCGCCTCCCTTTACTACACATACGCTTGTTGCATGTTCTGTAGGATACTTAAAATTATTGGTTTATATGATTCTAAGAGAAAATAATAGATAGAAGGTAATTTTCTGATCAGTGGTCAGAGACACTGTTTAGGCTAGCGTTGGACAAACAGTGCCCGTCAGTTAGATCATGATGATAACTTTCCAATCAGAATGCTATAAATGAGACACACTGTGATACTGCTCGTACAGTTTCAATAAATACAGTTTATTGCCAAGAAAGCAGTTTCTAGCTGCGTTGCCGATAACGTTAGTTTACTTCAATTTAGACTGATTTACCAAGTTAACAAGCGCACTGGCGGCTGCTTGACGCAATTTATGTTAACCAAGCATACCTTAAGTACTTCTGCGTAAGCCATGCTCTGTTACCGAGTTGGACCGATTTAATGCAAACGTATCCCACAGACTTCTGGATGTGTAAAATAGCTGCCACAAGCATCGACCTGGCTTTAAAATAGCTGCCATAAGCATCGACCTGGCTTTGATTTAACAAACTCCTGCAGGTTATTATTAAAAATTCCTGCTCTAATTATGTGCCTTACTTACGTTTCACACGGCAAATTGGTTAGTTAATCTTTTCTTTTGCTTGGTTGTATAGCTTGATCATTGTACAATATATATTACATATGTTTGGATTACAGGATGAAGAAAAAACGTGGAAAATTTCAAACAAAATTTTTAAACCGGGATTCCGGTTCCGGTATGGTTTTTGCCCTTTGCCGGAACCGCAACCGGAACACGATTTTCGCCGGAACCGGAATTCCGGTTACTCCCTGGTGGAGGGGGTACAAAACATGCATTAATTGCCATATGATTTACTTCACCAACTGGGAGGAGGGAGGGGGTGAGGTAAAACCGGCATTTTTCATCTACTAAAAATGCATTCACTCTAATTATGAAATACACAGCTTACGTCATTGATTTTGTTTTGACAAGTACATTTATTTGCTTAATATTCTGGAGACATGTCATTGGCCGTTGCCGTTAAAATACTCAATTGTTTTTAATTTAGCTGGCCTCTCCAAAGTGGGGTGCCGGCACTTTTGGGCGCCCCCCGACAAAATCGAGATGCCCCCGGAAGGCGCCCGCTGGCACTTTTTTGGCTGCCCCCCCCGGCAAAAATTTCGGTCGACCCCCGGCAAAATCACCACCCGGTAAGTTCAAAATTTTGGAAAAATGCCATTTTTCAACTAAAATTTCTTTAAATTTCATTGCGGGGCTATAGTGTATTCTATAGGCTATTGTGTAGTCTATTACTACACGTATTTCTGAAATATCTGAAACAGATAACAAATACAACGTTTATAGACCAGGCTGCCGGGCAAATTAAATGCTTGAAATCTACCTAAAAATTAAAAAAGCCGTTTTTAGCGTGAAACCACGAAAATCGTTATTTTTGGCTCCCCCGGCAGACCCCAGGACCTTCCCGGGGCCCCTAACGGAGTGCTGGGGGCAGCCGGGGGCACCTCCCCGGTAGTATTGGGTTCCTGCTGGCAAATGTGCCGGGGGGAACCCCCCGGCAGAGGCCCCCCCGCAAAATTTTTGCGAATGGAGAGGCCAGATTTAGTACGATGTTCTTGGCGTTTTGGGCTTGGTGTGCCGTACTGAACAAGGACATTGCGGTGGAAAATGCGCTTATGAACACGAAAAAGTTTTGCATTCAAATGTTTGAAACTAGTGGATAGATTGATCATGTTTCTCTATATTTCACTTTATCACAAAACCAATAATTGATGTGTAAGGTAACTTTTACAGAAAACTGCAACAGATAGCGTAACAGTGGTCGAGCGCTTAATGAGTACATATTTACATACGAATTGCCTCAGTCAATGAAATGCCTGTGTACTATTCTAGGATAATTACATTTGTGTCTTTGTAGTGTAGACAAATGCGGAATTTGCTGTGGAAGAAGTAGCGTAGACGGCAATATCCATTGTTATTTTCACTGAATTGAGCAAGTTGTACGTGGTAAGGTAGTATTTGATAATAATTTGGCTTTTGAAAATGTATTCAGAGGCTAACAAAAAATTGTGTTAATATTTGATGTATCATTTTTCAGCCTTTCGAATGTTTTATCTCATTTCTCTCATATTACAGCAGGTTGTGGCTTTTACGATTTCTATTGGAGATCCGACCCGAAGCCTCTGAGATCAGTTTTTATATATCCGGGAGTAAACGAAATTCCATTCCTGGTTAGCTTTTGCCGGAATCGAAACACGGTTTCATGTCAGTTGGATATCGGAATATGCAAGTTTGCAATATATAAAAGTTTTCATTTCTTAATTAATATTTGTTAACAAACAAAATTATAAGCAGAATACTATTCTTCCTATTTTGTGTATCATAAAAACAAGATATTTTATACACTTGTGTTGGCTCAGGCGCCTATGATACGTAAGTTTTTTATATTCCCACAGCTATTTCCCGACCTGTACACAAAAGATTATAAGGATCAGATCGATAACGCTAGTCGATAACAACATATTTACAAATCTTGAAATAGTCTCCGCTGTCCAAAATTTGTTTTCTATACCTATTTTTAAACTAATGCCTAACGGTTCCTGCTTAGTACCTTGTCACAAATAACTTCCAAATGTGTCTGTATCAATCAGTTCTCAATTACTCGTGACAACGCAACGTAAAGAAAATTCAATATCTTGAAGAAATAACAAAATGATGGCTTCTTCTGGCGCGGGAGGACCCGGCTCAAATTTTATTGTTTTTAAAATTGAGCTCCTACGGTGACTAGTAACAATAATTTTGTAAAACCAATATCAATACGATAGCACACTTTAAATGTTCTTCTGATAATCAAAAAATAGAAGGTTTCGAAGTTTATAAATCACAAATTTCAAGAAAATTATAGGCTCGATTATTATTTTTATGTGGTAGAGCCCAACTATTACTATACCGGAGACATATATGTTAACCTTATTGCTTTTGTTATATCTAGTCGCCCCAAAAATCTATAGACCATTGTAACCAGCTACGTATTAATAAAATAATAAGATTTAGCATATTGAGGCTCCTGAAAGTTTCTCTTTATCTACCGTAAACCTGGACGGACACGCCCAAGAGCCCGATTTCATCTTTTTCGTCTTACCCCATGGTATCTGATATCAAAATGTTCGGGTATAGGAGCCGAGCTGAAATCCGACGTCTTCGCCTCGATTGGCACACTGGCTAAGAAAATGAAAACCCTTTTCGGAAATTAGCACTTGATACCGTGGCACCCGACCCTTATGTGGTTATTTGAAGTAATGAATATCTATAAGAGAGAGAATATAAATATACCAGCGCGAAAGCCGGCCTTCGCGCCGGTAGTATGGCAGAGTGGGCCTGCGGCCCCCGTTTTTCCGGAAAACAGTATTTTTTAAGTTATGACATTTGCAAAAAATACCAACTTACTCTGTTTTTTCATCCCTCGTTTGGTATTATTTTCGTTTTGTTAGTTGTTTCATTTGTATTTGTTGAATGTAATTATTGTTGGACAACAGCGTGCAAAACATTTTTTGTTCGGCAAGAGTTGGGGAATCCCTTCTAAGCGAGGGGTGTACCGCACTGAAATGTTATTTTTTGGTGTCAACATTTCCCAGGCTGATGGAAACAAAAATCTATCAATATTCAAGATGTCGTCTCCGAAATATGCCAAATTTCTTTTCTAAAACTTGGGACATTAAGATAGTTCAAGGGTGGATCCTTAATTAGGAGGTGCATCTCCTTTGAAAAAGTTCGTCGATTCATTCGGCACGTATCTTTGTTTTAAAGAAATGAAACATAAAAGTTTTGTCAAAATCCATGAAGCAGTTTAAAAGTTACAACATGAAAGCCTCTAAAATGACAATATCTTTTAATTCAAAGGGGGGTGGGTTGTGAAAAAAGCATAGGGGATGCCCAAAAATATTGTCCCTGCATTTTCATATCGATTTCCTACCCAACAAAAAAACTGCATAAAAATTCATAATGCACCACAAACTAAAGGAAACAAAACAAAAGTATTTTGTCGAAATCCATCAAATCGTCCTCGAAATATTACAAATTTTACGATTTTTCAGTTTTCGCAAGTTGGGATAAACCCTTCTTAGCAGGTTGATTCCTTCGGCACTTCTTAAATAAATGAAAAAAAGGTTGTCAAAATCTATGAAGCAGTAGAAATGTTACAGCATGAAAACCTATAAAATGATACTATTTTTAATTCAAAAGGGAAAGTTATGAAAAAATGCGTAGGGGATGCCCAAAAATAGTATCAGTGCATTCCCATATTCGACGTCTATCCAACAATAACCCCACAAAAATCCATACACGGTTTCAAAACTCATAGTCAAAAATATGTGACAAACTCAAAACTTGGGACACACACAGACAGACATACGGCACTTACATTGTAAGATAGTTTAAAGGGGGCTCCCCCAATTAGAGGGTACACTCCCTTTGCAAAGTTCGTCGATACTTTCGGCACGTCTTAAAGAAATGAAACAAAAAAAGTTTGTCAAAATAAATGAAGCAGTTGAAAAATTACATCATGAAAATCAATAAAATGACACTATTTTTTAATTCAAAGGGGGGTGGATTGTGAAAAAAGCGTACGGGATGCTCAGGAATAGTGTCATTCCCATATCGATTTCCTACCCAACAAAAAACCGCATAAAAATCCATAAATGGTTTCAAAAGTTATGGTCAAAAATATGTGACAAACCCAAAACTTGGGACACACACAGACAGATATACGGCAATTACATTATAAGATAGTTTAAAGAGAGGTCCCCCAATTACGGGGTACAACCCATTTGCAAAAGTTCGTCGATACTTTCGGCACGTCTTAAAGAAATGAAACAAAAAAGTTTGTCAAAATCCATGAAGCATTTGAAAACTTACATCATGAAAACCAATTAAATACTATTTTTTTAATTCAAAGGGGATGGATTGTGAAAAAAGCGTAGGGGATGCTCAGGAATATTGTCCCTGCATTCCCATATCGATTTCCTACCCAACAAAAAACCGCATAACAATCCATAAACGGTTTCAAAAGTCATGGTCAAAAATATGACAAACCCAATACTTGGGACACACACAGACAGATATACTGCAATTACATTATAAGATTGTTTAAAGAGAGGTCCCCCAATTACGGGGTACATCCCATTTGCAAAAGTTCGTCGATACTTTCGGCACGTCTTAAAGAAATGAAACAAAAAAGTTTGTCAAAATCCATGAAGCATTTGAAAACTTACATCATGAAAACCAATTAAATGATACTATTTTTTTAATTCAAAGTGGGGTAGGTTTAGAAAAAAGCGTAGGGGATGCTCCGGAATATTGTCCTTGCATTCCCATATCGATTTCCTGCTCAACAAAAAACCGCATAAAAATCCATAAACGGTTTCAAAAGTCATGGTCAAAATATGACAAACCCAATACTTGGGACACACAGACAGACATACCGGGGGTCCCCCAGTTAGGGGGTACATCCCCTTTGCAAAAGTTCATCGATACTTTCGACACGTCTTAAAGAAATGATACAAAAAACTTCGTCAAAATCCATGAAGCAGTTGTAAAATTACACCATTAAAACGTATAAAATGACACTTTTTTTATTTCAAGGGGGGTGGGTTGTGAAAAAAGCGTACTAGATGCTCAAAAATATTGTCTCTGCATTCCCATATCGATTTCCTACCCAACAAAATACCGCATAAAAATCCATAAACAGTTTCAAAAGTTATGACCAAAAATATGTGACAAATCCAAAACTTGGGACACACAGACAGACATACGGCAATTACATTGCAAGATGTGTGTCAATAATAAATAAATATTTCATATAAAATTAATGTTATAACTTAGTTAACATATTTGAAATAAATATATAATTTTACTACTATAAAATCGGCGCTGTTTGGGCTGGAGGGGGGAATCAGCAAATGGTCGCACGCCCCTGAAATTGGACCAATCGACTCAGCTCGACGAGCTGAGTTCAAAAATACCGCACACGACCATTTTCCGAAAATAATTTTTTCTGTTTTTACCTAATGGTCCCACATGTGAAATGTCACCTGAAAATTTTGAAAAAAATTTTTTTTTGCAAAATAGACATGGTGCACCTAGATCGATGCAGCATTACATGAAAAAATCAATGGTACCATTCATATCGATATATCTGACCTCCCTCTGAAGTTATCCGCAAGAACAGTTAACCACTTCGGAAGTAACCCTTTGGGAAAGCTCGATTGATGTTTATTTTAGATTTTTTATATTTTACAGCATAATATTGAGCTATGACAGCACGTGGCAGACCTCAAAATACTAGATTTAACATTTCGCCCCTTAGTACTATATATACTTCTTGAACCTGATATTAACAATTTGCGCATGACCTATAACCAAGAGCAAGTACATATGAAGATACTTTTGTTCTGCTTGCCCAATGGAGACTTATCGCTAACAACCAAAAAATTGCCAAGCCAAATTATCTATACGAAGCGGCTCATTTTTTGCCGGTTACCGGATCACATTGGAAACGACACTCGCGATAATTTTCGGCTACATCAAAAACTTGCCGTCAAACTTCATTCGCTTGCAAACAGGGGTCGCCACAGATACCATTACGAACTGGTACAACTACTGTAGGGATGTCGCTGTGGCTTATGACAGTGATCATTGGCAAAACAGCATGTTGGGCGGCCCCGGTATCGACGTAGAAGTTTTTTCGATAAAAATACAACCGCGGCATGCCACGTCGTGAGCATGGTTGGGTGGTGGGCATGATTGAACGACAAGCGGGCAAGTGTCTACATTTCCACGTCCCCAATCGCACCATCAACACAATCATGCCTTTAATATTTCAACATATCCGACAGGGCACCCTCATCATCACCGACAGCTTCCAGACCTACATCCAAGGAGTGCGCCGCCTACCTAGCCCCCAGCAATATACTCACGCCACGGTCAACCATCATAACCGCCAATTCCGTAATCCCGACGCCCACACGCACAACATTGATGGTCTCTGGGGAAATTTGAAAACCTTTATTCGGCGACGTGCCGTATAGCCCATTGTATTTTCTATATTATATCCAAATTTGAGCCCAATCGGTCAATCCAATCCAAAGTTACGTCCAAAAAGGTCAAAAAACCAAAATCCATTTCTAAAAAAAATCCGACTCCTGAAATTGGGCCCCTCTCCTGAACCCCTTTGAAGAGCTAGAGCCCCGAAACCTTTCCATTGGAAAGAGCAGGAAAACTGATCCATGAGGGGTTAGAGGGGCGACGATCTTGAGCGGAACTTTATGAACAAAAATTACCAAAAAAGCCTCTATACCCCAAAAAATACAAATAAAAAGAACAATATTAGCATCATCGGGAGGTTATACCTGAAAAGCGGTGACCCTGATCTCGAAGAGATCTCTTTTGGGGGTCCAAAGACTATGGGGGCTATACTGAAAAGATGGTGGGCCCCTTGTCTGATTATTCCCCCTCAGCCCAATCAGGGCCCAAAAATGTATTACAGCTATAAATGCTCACCGCAGCCAACAAATGAACATCAATGGGCACCGTAGATAAAAAACTGAATTGTGTTGCCAGGTAAAGCGCCGTCTTCGGCGCTATGATCCATGTAAGCTGTTGTGCAGTACTTGACAGATGCCTGAAGATACAGGAACGCATGGCAACAAAAAGCTCAGTATTGTGGCAATGAACCTGAGTCGTGGAGCATCCGATTAAACATGGCAATATTTGCGGCCGAGACAACTTCGTCAGGCAATTGATTCCAGTAATCAACAGTGCGATATGAAAAGGCAGAGCATAGTTCCAGACTATATTGAATTTCGCCTTTATACGAAAGCGATGACCTCGAAGACGACCAGGAGGACTGCGCTCAAAAACGAATCGATGGAGGCTCCAACCAAGCCATGACACAATTTGTATATTAGGATTAGATCGGCTCGCAAGCGTCTGGTCTTCAACGATTGGATGCCAAAACGATTGAGCCTTTCTTCGTACGATAAGTCGCAAAAACCAGGAATAAGTCTAGTTGCACTGCGCTGTACGTTCTCAACTAGCTCGATGTCCCTGGCGTAGCATGGGCACCATACAGTACAACAGTATTCTAGTATCGGTCTTACCAAAGACTTGTACAGTTGGCGGATTATTGGGACATTCTTGTTGCTGATTGTTTTACGTAGGCAATATAAAACTTGCATCGCACGATGCACAGCGTCAGCGCAGTGAGTGGAGCTTCTAAGATTGTCGGAAATAATTAAGCCAAGATCACGGATGCATGTCTTGCTTATAAGAGGACGTCCGCCAAAAAAATATTCATGACACTGATTAGATCTACCGAAATGCAATATAGCGCATTTATCCAAGTTAAATTCCATGGCCCACTGATTAGACCAGCCCCATAAAGAATTAAGATCCAGCTGCATATCAGTAATATCAAGAGAAGTACACAGCGACTGTTTCGAAATGCGCCTATACAATTTACAGTCGTCGGCAAATTTTAAGATTACCACTGAGGGAAAGGTCAATCAAATTAACGAAATACAGAAACAGCGTAGGACCAAGAGAGCTAACTTGAGGAACTCTACTACTGACCGAAATGCAGCTAGAAAGCGCATCACCAACCATTACAGCTTGAGTACGATTTGACAGAAAATTTCGAACCCAACCGAGGAGGGGGTGACCAACACAAATATATATATATATAGGCATAAAGTAATATAGAAAATATGTCTATATAATGTATATCTCTATGCATATATAAATACTTGTGATTTCATTATTTATACAATAAGATACTATATAGTTATAAATTTTAATATATTAACTAAATAAATTTTAAGTAATAATTGTATAATTAAATTTGTAAAATTTAATATTTACAGATTATATGGTTAAAGAGATTAAAATTCTGGGGAAGAAAGGTGTAAATTTACGGTTTTAGTGAAATAAGGATTAAGGGGATTTAAGTGTCTAGAGACGGAAAATCAGCGATTTTACCAACCTAAAAACCATGACTAGGGACGGGATGCTAAAATTTAAAATCCGTAAACTTTTATGATTTGGGACCGCTACCGGTTCACGGTAGCAGTCCCAATTTTAAAATTTAATTCGTTCAGTTGAGAGAATACGACACCCCGGTAGTAGCTGGCTAGTCCCAACCTCGGAAATTATAGCCGGGCCCCCGGCTCACCTGTCTGGAGTGCCGGATTTTGCCGGGTGCCTATTTTTGCCGGATTTTGTCGTGTTTAGACTTTAATTTTTCTCAGCATGGGGCTTTAAGCCGGGGGTAGGACTCGGGGGTACCGCCGTTTTGTCGCCCCCCCACTTTGCACTATCCAGAGTAGTTTAATTGATCTCCGATTGGTCGGATACCAAAATCAAAAGGAACCAACAGCTGGGGTTAGCTACCCAGACTGAAAAATACGAATTACACTGACTTCGGATGCACAAAGTCCGGACGACTTTACTGATTGGCTATGTTGCTCTAATTATTAATGTTTTTGATTACTTTTGTTAATGGTTTTCTCTTCGCTGATGCTCGTGGATGGTCAACGATAGGATAGATGCAAACTGGGCTCGGTATCTGTATTCGACTAGTGGAGGTAGCAGCGACAATTCGCATGCCGCTGTAGAGGCACTGTTTATTCATTTAACTTTCTGGTCTGACAATGGTCGCTTCCCGGTTCTCGGTCAGGTCCGAGGCCTATTGGCAGAGAATCGTCGAAGCCTGGAAATTACTAGCTGAAGTCACTCTGTTTCTCCTCAGTCGTGAGTTACGATACAAAACCAAGCCAACGCGATATTCATGGAGATTAATTTTTCATAATTCCTGAGACGAATTAGTGGTATAAGAACTGATCTTGAGCCGATCGAAGTTATATGATTTTATAGGAACATATCTGAAATACGTTCTTACAGATCCTTGCCGATCTATCGTTTTGGTCTTCAAGAAGTTTACTACGTTTTAACGTGCAATTCTAGCTGACCTTTAGTCACTCGCTTATTAGTGGATTTGCACAGAAAGTTTATAAACAATACAGAAATAATGTAATTTGTTATAGCACAAAATTCCCTCCAGTAGTCATTTGTTATGCAAGCCTCAAAAGTCCCAAATATAACCCTGAGGCTGACAAAGTTCAACCGGGTTTATGAGTCGTGTGTCCCGAAAGTGGGTCGCCCACATAAAATTTTAATAGCTTCTAACTCAAAATTCCTTCTAGGAAGTACAGATGATGTTTGTTTTGAAAATAGCAACCCTTTAGGACTTTTGTTTGAGCCATCCATCCCGGCAAAAACGTGGCTCTTTCACAAGTTATAAGGAATTTAAACCGCCCAGGTTTTGAAACAATTATACAGCTACACAGATTCTACTTTAGATATATACATATTTTCATACGCAGGCGTTTCATTTCAGATTTATATTTGCTTTTCCCCTATGTCTACAACACAGAAGCATTTTGGCTTAAATTTAGAGACACGTGCACCCAACTGATATCCGTATATGTACCACCCAAATCTTTAGCTCAAAAACGCAAACCCATTTGGGCTGACCGACTCGCATGGACAGCACTTAAACGTAAACACAATGCTTTCCGACGCTTTAAACGTAGTAATTCACAAGCTAGTTGGTTAAACTACCAGTCGAAGTGTGTTGAAGCGTCTTTTCATATTGACCGCTCCATCCGAAATTTTGAAACGAAGCTCGCTGAAAACATTGATTCCGACAGGAAGTCTTTTTTTGCCTACGCGCTTCGCAAAGGGACTAAATCTCATTCTATTGGCCCTATGAAGAAACCGAATGGCGAGTTCAGCAGCTGTTCTGAAGAAGATGCCTCTTTATTTAATGAATTTTTCAGTTCAGTTTTCAACACTGACAATTTTGTTGCTCCAGAACCCTTTACTCGTACGACAAATAGGTTGCTCTCAGTTGAATTCACGTCCCAGGCTATATCTAGCGCTCTTGCAAAGCTCAAATTGCCTGCGGCCCCTGGCAATGATGGTATAACCAATACTTTCTTGTCAAATGTGCGAGAAGCCATCGCACTCCCTTTGACTCTTCTCTTTTCGAAATCCATGCAGGAATCAACAGTGCCTCATGACTGGTTACTCGCCGATGTTGTCCCTATTTACAAAACGGGCGATCGTTCCAGTTGTAACAGTTTCAGACCTATAAGTCTTACTTCGGCGGTCAGCAAAATCATGGAAACCCTTATACGCGACAGTATGGACTCTTTCCTTCGCTGCAATGACTTATTATATAAGTCTCAGCATGGTTTCATGAAAAAAAGATCAACGACTACACAGCTGCTAGAATTTTTGAATTTTGCCACCAAATGCATTGATGCCGGAGATTGGGTAGACACAGTTTATGTCGATTTCCGGAAAGCCTTTGACAAGGTTTGCCATGCAGCTTTGATTCACAAGCTGGAAGAATATGGAATTAGTGGCCCTCTTCTCGGTTCGATACAATGTTTTCTTTGTAACCGCCATCAAAGATCGCGTGTCAACGGTTCGGTTTCGCCCTGGAGCCCAGTAACCAGTGGTGTTCCACAGGGAACGGTGCTAGGCCCGCTCTTGTTTTTGTTGACAGTATTGACGAATACGTCAGTTGCTCAGTATACAAATTCGCAGACGACTTACGAATGTCACGACGCATCGAAAAAATGAACTCAGACTTATGCTTCGATGATTTTCAAGCGGATCTTGACGGACTCGAACATTTCTGCGAAGAATTTCTTCTCAGTCCTAACAGTGACAAATGTTGCGTGATGTACTGCGGTGACGGAAACCCTCACACTGCGTACTCCTTCGCTAAGAATTTACTCCGTGAGACAGAAAGTGTAAAGGACTTAGGCGTTTGGATCACTTCTGATATGAAAATGTCACTGCATTGCGCAAAGGCCGCTTGTAAAGCAGAAAAGGTTATCAGGCTGCTTCGCCGAACAATTACAAATTGGAATAAAAACATATGGCTCCATCTATACCGCAGTCTCATTCGACCACACATTGAATATGCTGCCAATATATGGTGCCCACACTACCAACGAGATGTAGATATTATAGAACGTGTGCAACGTCACGCCACTAAGCTCATCCCCTTCATCCGCAGGTGGTCGTACGATCAAAGACTTGAGTTTCTCGGTATTCAAAGACTTGTAAACAGGCGTCTTCGTAGCGATCTCATATTTGTTTACCGGCTTCTTCACGGCCAGGTCGACATGGACATCTCTCAGTTTTTTAAACTGGGATACGCCACAACAAGAGGCCATGCGTTCAAAATAGATGCACTGGACATCCCCCGATTAAACTGCCGTAGATACTTCTTTGGGCTACGGGTTATTACTTCTTGGAACTCCCTTCCAGAAGATGTCGTAAACGCCCCATCTGTTTCATCGTTCAAGCACAGACTCCATATGTCAAATTTCTTCGAACATTGACTTACTTTATTTTGTTTCTTTTCACGTAATCATGCCCCGCATTGGCTGGCACCAACAAAAAGATCTCCAGAAAGATACGCCGACACACCGACCAACAATCTATGATTTGTTAACAAAGTCGTCGAGCGTACTCTGGAGCTTCAGGT